>JAPZDV010000004.1:5016725-5086680 GCA_029814665.1 Acanthurus lineatus | reverse complement strand
CTGACTAAGCAACAAGAACACATGGTAATGTACAATAGCGAAGCGCGTCAACCAGGTTACTTCGGGTCAATACATCTCAGTAGCTAAGTATGGACTTAGCTCCTACACATACATACATACATACATACATACATACATACATACATACTTTTCAAAAAAAATATTTATAAAGGCTTAAATGTGAACCTGAGCCATGCATCACTTATTCAGTACATTGATCTGCCTAATCTGACTGCACTTCTCTGCATTTTTGCTGTTCTCCAATAGAGGTCACTGGTTTTCACCAAAGCGTCTAGTAATGAGCTAGGTCACAGTTTAGATGTAAGTGGAGGGCGCTATCTACTGACTAAAAGTGGAAACTGCTAGAGAAGTTGTTGAACAGAACTTGGGAGTTCCTCCTAATGCATGAGCCATCACATAGAGCTTCTATACTTACTGAATAAGAATAAAGTGTGGAGATTCATGAGAGGGAAAACCCTTAATCTATTCAAAATAACACAAAAATTGACTCTTAAAGAAAAAAGAATTATTTTTACAGTTACATTAAATTAGACTAGAATGACTCGGTAGGCCACTAAAAATCTTAGAACAGTGAACAAATGTGTCCTGATAGAACACATTTCATGACTTGCTCCATTCAGATAAAACACACATGTATAAACTGATAGAAATATTTTCTAATGCATCAATAAATTCCACCTCATGTCAAATACTGCAACAGAACACAATTTTGGGAGCAGAAGATGTAATGTGACTCTGTGATGTATAAAACAACCCCATCATTTTGAGTCTCCGCAGTATTTCAGTATTTATACAGTATTTTCTCATATTATGTTTTCAGTAACGCAGTGATATTTCATAGTCACTGACACCACACAAAATTATGTAACACCCCCCTTAGTACCACACACTTGTAAAGCTCGTGCATGTTTTCCATCACTTTCTTACAAATTTTTCCTCTGACACTGTTGACTGTATGTCCATCTACAGAAAGTGAGATGTGTTGTTTATGTGTGTGTGTATGTGTGTGTGCATTTGTGTGCAAACCCATGTGTACAGGGGGCAAAAGGAGTAGTGCGATACCATGAAGACTGTATTTATATATAGCTTACCTCCTCCTGCTATCCCTTGCATACACGCACACATTGCACAGGACACACATACTGTATCAACAGATGGATCAGACACAGAAAGATGCAAAAAAAAACATTGCTTCTTCCCCCGCCCCCTATTAAACTCTGTGTTTCACTTTCTTCTTGAGTCAGGGCTAAGTGACACCTATGCACTGAATCTTCAGCAGGTGCACCACCCTCAACTCTCCTCACTCCTTCCCTGTCCCTGGTTGACCCAGCGCCACATTCTAACGCTGCACTAGTGCCAGCAGCAGCAAATTAGACACCAGTCCCCACTCCTCCTGATATGTACTTCTCTGTCCTACATCCATTATTTTTAGCTGGGATCCAAGCCTCCATCTACACTTAATATGGGAAAAGAGTGCCTCATATTCGAAGCCAACGCTAAATCTATCATATCAACCCTTCTTCAATTGGTGTAAACCAGACAGGCTCAACACACACGCACACAAACACACATACATACACACACAAACAACCACATATTTCACCCCTCCTTGTCTATTTATTTCTTTCAAATGTACCATCTCATCTCCCTCTGCCTCCATCACTGCTGAGGGTCGAGAGTTGGGTTTCTGTACAGAGAAGAAATGAGACCAGGTTGGTCCTCAACTACGAGCTCCACCCACTTTGACAGGTCTGCAAGACACACACACACACACACACACACGCCCGCATGCACGCCATCACCCCAGCAACCATGGCGGCCCCCGCCTCATCTTCCCCATGCTCAGTAACACCTCACATAGACACACACTCACACCTATGTCAAGCTTAGCCCAACCCCTCTTGCACCCTGTGCCCTACTGCCAGTCGTCCATGTGAGGTTTTTAATAAGGTGGATGCAGGAGTTGGTCTTGCTCTCTTCTGGGTGACGCGGATTGGAAGGGGTTCTCCATACTTCTACCTACTATTTTGTTTTGTTTTTTAAAAATTTTGGTCCCCCTTTCCTTTTCTGAAACTGCAAATACATCTCCATTATCTTAGAGAGGAGCCATGAAGTGGACCTGGGTGCTTGTGGCGGTCTTGCTGTCCTTTGGGGGCCTATCATTGGGCAAGGACAGCTTGGACTTCCCAGAGTATGATGGAAAGGACCGTGTTCACGACCTCAACGCCAAGAACTATAAGTCTATTATGAAGAAGTACGATGTTATGGTGGTGTACTACCATGACCATCCTGGATCCAGCCGCGTCGCCCAGAAACAGTTTGAGATCGAGGAGTTGGCCCTTGAGGTGGGTTGGGATGGGAACTATGGGTAGAATACAGAGGAAGGCTTACTGATGAGGTAGCAGTTCAACTAGTGCAGGATTTAAATGCGAAGCACAGAGAGACATTTTTAAATCTTAAATTCAGTATTGCAGTACATAGTTTCCATTATGTTCTCATGCAGTTAATGTTTCAGTTTGGTTTTATTTTTTGACTGGTTGCACAGGTTTTAGATGGTGTAGATGTGAAGTGTGTGTCAGTCTAATGCTGCTTGCGGTGCAAAATTTTGACATACAAGCTTGAAATACAAGTTTAAAATATATATTAAAAAAAGATCTTTATTTTTGGTAAGGGCGTGCTAAATATGAAATGAACATGGAGGGAGTTGCCATTGGAAAGTGATGCAGCAAAGTGAAAAATAGCATTGCTGGATTCAGATATGCTGATAAGTGAAGTCCCAAAAATGTGTCACAGCTTGCGGCATGTCGTCAGCATCGTCCACCTGAAGCAAAGAGCTGAGCTATGAGGACCAAAGATATCATTCACTCTGGCAAAGGCTAAGCTTGTGTACATTCTGTGTGTGTGTGTTTGAGTGTGTGTGTGTGTGTGTGTGTGTGTGTGTGTGAAGTTGATGCACTTACCACACCTCTATCAGTAGCTGTCACACCTCAGGCCTCCTGTCAGTCTGTGATACGCTGCAGCTTCATCACATTCCTCGCAAAGACATTACATCATCATTCAGTAGCTTTCAGGTGTCAGTTTACTCAAGAAAACACAGATTCTCAAGTGTCATCCTGCCACATCACATTTTCTGGGAAATGTTGTGTTTGCATTCTTAGACTTGTTAATTAGAAGCTGATTCCGTGTTCATAGTAGCAGAGAATTATGGCAGAAATTAAAAAAATAAGAGTAAAATAAAAGTTTGCCAACAAACACATAATAGACCTGAGTAATTCTCAAACAGCATTTTGAACAGACTTGACACCACTGAACGAAACTCTGGACTAATATCTGCTGTAAAGGTTGCAGGTCTATAAAAAAGTGATAGGAGTGATGACTGATATATTGCACATATACATGGCATCATGCGTAACCACAGCCACTTAACACAGTGCAGTAAAGGCTGCTACCTTATACACTTGATGCATGATTATATTTTTGGAGCACTTCAAGCATCGGTGGCTCAGACAGTCTTGGAAATTATAAATAGACTTAGGCATCCTGTCAGTGGAATAATACTGTGGAATAAGTAATCAACACTTAGTAAAATTAAAACATTCTTTATAGTAATTCAGCCAACTGTGGATGTATCTTGTCAGGTAATTTCAACTAAATAAATGAATGGGGAGCACTGTAGAGGGGACAAACAGTAATAAACAGAGAAGGAAAATATTAAACACTGGGACAGAGAGAGAGATTCTGCTTTCCTTAACGTATCATATCATTTAAACGGTCTCTGGTGTCTCTGTATGGGAGTGTCAGGGCTCGGTCTCAGGGCTGGAGGCCAGCACTGGAGGTTCTGGCTCCAGGAAGTGCCAGCTCAGCTCTGCATTATGATTGACACTTGCAGTACTGTACATGTCAGCGGATCCTGAAGCGCTGAGCATCACTGCCACCTCTCCAAAATAGTCCCTGGGCTGGTGTGGGTTCTGGGTCTAAATTTATCCTGAGCTGCTTTTGTGGCGGCTCCCTGAAGGCTTGTGTTTCTCCTTATGAATGTATTATGATTTATATTCGATGAGTTTTTATTTTTAGCTACAGACAACAGCAAAAGACTCAACGTCTCAGAGGTCAAAGCTCTCCAGGGGTTAGTAAAAGTTAAATGAAATATGACATGACGAAAGTGGGGGAGTCATAATTAAGTATTTTCTCCAGTGCCAAAGAAAACGGATTAGTTGGTTAAAGTGGCCAAACACTGTGAATGAAGTCTGTGTGTTGTTTAGAAATGGGATTTAGACCTGCTGCTCTGTAATTTTTTGTTTGGTTTTTATTTATGTGAGAGGATCTGTATTTTTGTGTATTTTTGAAAACCAAATGCCCAGAGCTTATAAATTGTTCACTGTCAATGAAAACTGATCATAGATAAGTCACTGATAGGCAAGAATACTATCCCATTGTAACAGCAGGAAATGAAAATTTAACGTGTTTGTGTTTTGGCTATACATGCGTGTAATGAACAGCTACAAAGTGACATTATTTAAAAATTAAAAAGTGCACAATTTCAGTGCATTTTACATATTGTGAAGTTGGAAAACATGCAGGTATCTTTCTATGAAATCCCATCTCAGACACCAAGGCTGTTGGTTTAACTTTACATGTAGTCGCTGGCTCAGTTTCTCTGAAGAAACGATATCAGCCACATTACTGCATTTACACATTCTGAACACCAAGGTCCAAAAACAGCTTTGCATGTTTTATATTTAGAGAACAAGCAGGCATGCACAGTTTTAAATGCTAGCCATGAAAAATATACCTGAATATAAAGAAATTAAATGTTTTCATGCTATGTTTCTGATTTATGCAGCTGCATACATAAGTGCATACATAAAAATACGCATTTTTATCTCCAATGTAATGTGGATTTGGAATGTGTTGGTTTTATTCAAGTGGTTTCACAGAAGCATGGAAAGGAGTCCAATCAATTTTCTTCACACATCTGTTTATTACAATTTATCCTCAGATGTACTCTCCTTCAGTTGCTTGGGTAGTATCAAGCCTTACTCATATCTGTCACTTGCCCTTTAAAAGGTTATTTTAACCCACTTAAATGCCAAAAGGTTAGTGGTCTGTAACAGAATATAGTGAAAGGCAAAAAAGCTAAAGTCAGTTTTAAACTACAATACTGTACATTAACATTTTGTTTTATTTTTTGAAACCTAAATAGTTCTATTTGAATACTTTTTTCTATTATACTTAACATAAAAGATATATTTTTCCATATATTCTAACCTACCTGCAGCTAAGCTACAAACTCTGACCTGCTTTATGTGCCCCACCCATCTGTATCTCAGATCAAATGAAAAGAAATGCAAGGAATTATCTGCACTAAACCCTTAAAGACAGCCTGGTTAGTCAAACTATTGATACCAGTAAAAGCAGCTGTTAAAGATGTCTGACATTGCCCTGCACTAGTGTGTGTGTGTGTGTACGTGTGTGTGTGTGTGCATGCTTATGTGTGTGTGTGTGTGTTTTACCCACCAAACACACTGAGACAGCCCTCAAAACACTTCCTCAATGCTGACAGGCTGTGAATGTGGCCCTGCCATTGGTGCAACCAACTGTCAGTCATGAGGTTCAAGTTTCATACAGATTTAGAAAGTGCATGAGCAGCGCTCTGAAAAGCAGGCTTTTATGGTAATGAAACCACTGAGAGAGACAGTTTTGTCAAAAAGGCTTAAGATATGGACATAAACACTAATTTTACAGCACTTTCTTGAAGGCATTTGTACCCATGTTTTATAAATTCATAATGAACTTAAAAATAATATCTTCAATGATGCGGCATTGTATTTATTTTACAGCATGCAGCCCAGGTTCTGGAAGAGTTTGATGATGAGGATGTCGGAGTTGGCCTCCTTGATGCAAAGCTCGACAAGGTCGTTGCAAAGAAATTAGGTAAATGCTCAACAGCATAAACACATCCACAGGCAATTAAAACTTAGGTCATGATGTAAAATGGGGCCAGCCAGTATCAGTAACTCAGCCATTTGTCAGTGCCAAAATAGTAATCTACGATGGTAAACAGTTTAAACTGGCCTGTCCAGTTAGAGATAATGTGGCTGAATTCCTAATGTCTCTTCTCTTTTTTTCTCAGGCCTCGAAGAGTCTGACAGCATCTTCATCTTCACAGAAGACGAAGTCATTGAATATGATGGCGAGTTAGCAGCAGACACTCTTGTGGAGTTCATCTATGATGTTCGTGAGGATATAATCTCCCAGTTAATAGCCTGCTTTATTTTAGCAACTAAAGTCCCTGAATTCCAGTTTTCATGCTTCAGAGATGGCCAACTGACTCTAACTCAGGACTCCTCTTATCTCTCTCATTTCCAAATCCATTGTCTCCCCCCTTTCTCCTCCATGATCCTCCTTTCTCTCATAGGTTCTTGAGGACCCAGTGGAACTTATTGACAATAGTAGGGAACTAAAAGGCTTTGAAAACATCGACGAGGACATCAAATTGGTGGGCTACTTTAAGAATCACAAGTCAGAACGTAAGAATCTGTACTGTGATGGCATGATAACCTGTTGCTTGTTTTCCAACATAATTGCTTGTGATTGCATATAGAGTAAGTTTAACAGAGACCAGGTTCATATTATTTGGTTTACCTAAGTTTAAGTTAAGTTGAAGATTGTTTGTTTTTTTAAAGTAATTTTAGTAAGCGAGCACACTAGATGCTTCATTAATGATGAGAGCAAAAAGTCTGCATTCTTAGATACTTCATGTAGGTGCTAATCTACTGAAAAAACTTGATAAATGCCTGTAAAATTTCAGATTTTGAGGCTTATGCTGATGCTGCTGAAGAGTTTCATCCTCACATCAAATTCTACGCCACATTCAGTCCCAAGGTGAGTAGTCAATAATGACCACTAAGGTGCAGTATGTAGGTTTTAGTGGCATTTAGTGGTGAAGCAGCAGGTTCCAACTAACTGAATAACCCTAGCCTGAGGAAGAGAGCCTACAGTGGCCACTAATTGTTTTGTTTGTCCATTCTGGGCCACTGTAGAAACATGGCTGTGTAAAATGGCAGACTGCATAGAGGAGGTTCAGCCTCTCCTGTAGATATAAAAGGCTCTTTCATAGGGAATTAAGTGATTTTTAATTACAGGTGATTATACTCTAATAAAAATATACTGATCAATATTGCATTCCATTTCTGTCATTGAACACTCCTAAATTGTACACACTGGACCTCTAAGTTTGATCAGACACACAAGACTAGGTATAGTATAAATGATTGTTTGAAAACGGATTTTTCAAATGCGAGAGTCAGTAAATTATCCTCTGTGGATTTGTTACTTCAGCTCATCCTTTTATTTTTCAAAAAGTTACTTGGTCCGTTTTTTATTTAAAAATATTAATTAGCACAACTTTTTAATCATTTATATCATCTGTAAAATCCAAATACCTGCTCCAGCGATATAGGTGGCAGACTTGCACCCAACTATTTTACACTGATTATGCTGCAAGACTACGCTAAACTGAACAAGTTTCTTGGTCAATAGGAACATACAACCACAAGTTACAGTCATTGGTAAATAACAGTTTGGTGTCACATCATTCCTCTTCTTGGCAGCAAAGGCTTGGATTCCAAACCTGCTAAAGGCCGATTTCCATCAGATTCGTCCATTGTGCTTATGTTAGCTACATACACAGCTGTCTAACCAATCCACTGAGTAACTTTTAGCTTGTAGCAGTGGTTCCCTTCAACTGGTCTGAACTCTTTGTCCTGCTCCGGCATACTGAAGGCCAAAGTGAGTCGGTATTGGCATCTAGAGGCAGTAGGCTGTATTGCAAGAGAGTATGGGCCCTACCCTGAGGGCTTAGCAGCCTGTATCTCTGCAATGTGATATATGAGCAACTTTAGCATGCCACCGAAGCTGTTAATTCTGAACACTCTTGTGATTGGGATAATTAATTACTTTATATTTAAAATGACAATTTCTTCTAGATTTTACAAATGGCACCTTTAACATTAGAGCAGGTTGTTAAAATTGAAATATAACATGGGCCAAAAATTGTGCCTTGAGACACTCCACAAAGCTAAGACCTCTTTGGCATTTGATTATTGTTGAATACAAAATTCAAAACATATCTAACAATCCATTTTAAAACAACACTTTGTATTCAATACTTTAATATTCAACTGAATCAAAGACATTTAAAAATACCCTCAGCAAGATATTTTACTTTCCCATGCAGAAGAAACCAAGAAGGACAATTCCCATTTCAGCAGAATGGATCATCAAAAGCTGCTATGTGCTGATATGTCAATGATGTTTAACTCCTTAATAAATAAAAAAAAATATGCTTTTACAGAGTGATTTAGACAGTAAACAATAATTTTGCATACATCACAGTCAACTCATTTTCAAATAGGCACAATTTCATCAACTTTAATGTCATGGGATACAATAACAGAATAAACAAAGGATATAATAGCAGAGTGAAAAAAACAGAATTTTAGTGGTCTTGGTCAAATTGCATTTTTATTTGTAAGACCATTTTAACCATTAAAAACCACTTCATCCAGAACTCAGTTGATCCTCACTATAGTCAGCTACAAATATGTCTAATTGCCTATCCGAATCAAAACAGCCATCCTATTTCTCACAATACATACAACATCTACATGTTGTAGATGGGAATATACATACATATACAACTGTTAAAAATACAAATAGAGCTATCATTCCAAAATGCTAGACTATATGTCTTCATCACCTAATATTTAAAAACATACATTTTTCCATCAACCAGTCAAAATAACTTTAATCTGATAGCTGCATTTATTCATACAAACTAATCTGGTTGGAAAATTTTGTCCCAGGTCCTTCATCCTCAGTTACTGGTTCCAATCTTTTGGTCTGTGTTGCAGGTTGCCAAGGCTCTGGAGCTGAAGCTTAATGAGGTGGACTTCTATGAACCCTTCAATGATGATCCAGTGCTCATCCCAGGAAAACCTTACACTGAGGACGAGCTGGTGGACTTCATTGAAGATAATGACAGGTAAATCCAAATTATGCTATTCAATTAGATAAAAAGCTTGATCTGCCATAATAGACATACAAAATGCATAAAATTTCATTTCACTGCGCTTTTTAAGACCAACCCTGAGGAAACTGCAGCCTTACAACATGTACGAGATCTGGGTAAGAACTTGAAGAAAACTTTCAACACAAAAACAATTCAGTCTTTGATCAGATTATTGCTCCAGAATGGTTTCTGAATTTTCTGAAATTGTTACCTCGATGAGTTTTTTCCAGTAAGTTCAGTTTGTCTGTATTTTTTCCACAGGAGGACGATGTTGATGGTGAACATATCATTGCTTTCGCAGAGGAGTCTGACCCAGGTAAAAGAACTCTGAATTGACTGTAAAAACATTACCAACATAAAAGTATGATGGAATTCTAACCAGACACTAGTAACAAATACAGACAGTATTTTATGAGGTCAAAACAAGGATGAGAGGCATTTTTACAGAGTGATAACGTAATGTTGTGCTAAATAATGACATGTCTGCAGATTAATGAGAAAAGAATGAGGAAAGGAACCATGGATACCCGTTATCTACCTTTTTTCTATTCACCCATATAATAGTTAAGTCTTTGTTTTGCTGTTTTCTTCTCCACTTTTTAGATGGTTTTGAGTTCCTTGAGATCCTGAAAGAAGTTGCCAAGGATAACACAGACAATCCCAATCTCAGCATTGTCTGGATTGATCCTGACGACTTCCCCCTGGTAAGAATATAACACACTGTGATATGCTTACCAGAAACCAAAGAAACTCCTCTGCTTATTCCTTAACTTATTTACTTGGTCAACAGGGAACTAGGGCCTACTGAAGCATAACCATCATGACTGTTACATTTATTTGAATGACACTGGCTAATAACAGTAGAACTTATAAGAATTCATTCTCTCCTGCAGCTTGTGCCTCACTGGGAGAAGATTTTTGGAATTGACCTGTCCTCCCCACAGATTGGTGTTGTTGATGCTGATGATGTGAGTTCTGTTTTTGGTTCTTTATACTTCAATTTATGAGCATTTGTGAGTTTTCTGTAATCCATAAATACATACATATAGCTGGCCAGAGTGGACACTTGCCTTTGGACCCCTTTTATGACCTTTAATTTTACAGTTGATACCTTGCTTGCATGGTTGAAAGCCTTAAACAAATTTGTATTTAATCAGATTATCAGAGAATGACTAACACACAGTAAGACAATACTGTTCTGTCTTCCTGTTACCTTTCCTGTTTGTTGGTGAATTGCAGCTGTTGATCAGAAGAGCGTGAAATTGGTTGCAAAAATGTGTCTTGATTTTTTGGTGAGCTTATTCTACATGCACAGGCATCCTGTGCACAGTAGAAACAAAATAGGGACCCTCATAAAAACACTGCATCATTGTGTCACTTGTAGAAAAAACTGTATATGATACTTTCAGCTTTTCACCTCCGAACTGAATGTGGCTGAGTTGGTGTGATTTGTTCTCCTTTACTCTGCAGGCTGACAGTGTGTGGATGGACATGGATGATGGTGATGATGTGCCCTCTGAGGAGGAGCTGGAGGACTGGATTGAGGATGTTCTGTCAGGCGAAATTGATCCTGATGATGATGATGATGACGATGATGACGACGACGATGACGATGATGACGATGATGACGATGATGATGATGATGACGATGATGATGATGATGATGACGATGATGACGACGACGACGATGATGACGATGATGATGACGATGATGACGATGATGACGACGACGACGATGACGATGATGACGATGATGACGACGACGACGATGACGATGATGATGATGATGATGATGATTATTAAATCATTAGGTCATAATTCTCTCTTTAAGTCTGACCAATACAGTCTCAAGAGTCATCATCATTAACTCTGTCAAATGATCCACTTTTGTACCTAGTTCTTATTTTGAACTTGTCATTTAATTTTGATATCACATCTTTTCATCATCCTCTCTCTGCATCTCATCATAACAATATTCCATTATTTGTTATCCTTCTCCCCCACATATTTACTAATCCTCCATGTAACAAAGTACTTTCTAAGATCCCACACTACCTTTATTCCCACATGTAACACTGTCTGGTACAATAAAAAAAGAAATTATCCCAAAACCTTACCATCTGCTGCTATTGATTTTCAAATTATTCAAGTTTTTTTTTCCAAAGTACTGGAGGGCTTGTTATTTTGTATGCATTATGTCTGAGTCCATCTGTGAAGTCTGTTGCAGTTTAAATGTATTTCATTTGTTCCCTCATTTTCTTGTTTGCCCCAGTATCAAATCAACTGAAGTCAGATCCAAGGGTGCTAACAGGCTTTTCTGCCAGGTCTTAAATATCACCAGCCTACTCTGTGAAATCAATGTAACGCTGTACGCTAAAAGTGCTGTACATCATATGGATGTTTTCTACAATGATGAAATATGACAACAGCCGTATTCTATTTTTGTAACAAGAGAAATTTAACTTACTGTAAAGTCTTAAATAAATAACAGCTTGGACAGAAACACCATTACTGTATAGTTTTTTAAAATTGTGTGTTTGCGTGAATCCTAAGTAAAAGAAAACACAGAAGCATTCAGGTGACCTAACTTTCTTCCTAGCTAAGAGTGTTACAACTAAGCTGTATACAGGACATAAACATTTATCACACGAACACCAACACAACACACATTTACACACATTTGTGGCCTAAGGTGGAAGTAGATGAGCTGTACAACTCTTGTTACATCCAGATGCAGTTCAATTGTTTGTGTAAACAAACCATACAAAGTAGCTATAAAATAAAGCCTGAAGATTACAAGGTGAACTGGAAACAGAATGAGATGTTTTCTTGGTCAACACCTGCCTATTAACCTTTAAATGTATGAATATGAAGAAAGGACTTTTTGCTTTGATGTACTTGTTGACTTGAGAGGACTCAGAGCCCTCCTTGGTATGTTTTATGTTGAGAGACTTCTACATTTTGTTAACCTTGTTGAGGGTTTCAACTCAACTAATAATGGAAGATCCTGAGATCCTATCGTCTGACTCACAATATGTAGACTGTGATAGCCATGGGGCTCATTGATTTATTCTTTTATTGATCAAAGAGAAGATGGAACAAGTACAATGTCTAGTAGCAGAGAGAATGTGGATCTCTGTGCAATGACCCATAAAGCTGTGCAAATTGCAGTAGGTTCAGGGTAAGCTATGCAGGGGAAGCAATCATTAGCTGGAAGAACAGTTCTGATCCCATAAATATGCATTTCACAATAAAAATAAAAAAAATTATCCTCTTAGGATAATTTGGTGATTATGGTGGTCTCTTGTGCCAGACTTGAACACTTTGAGAAAGATAAAGGACACTTAATAAAAAGACATGTCAAGCACCCCTGATGTGAAAAAAACACATCAACGAATTGGAGGAAGACGTAAGGGAGCACGTAGCACACAGTTCGTGTTTTTCTGTAATACAACGTAAACGCGCTCTCCAATGTTTCCGCTCCTCTTGTCTTTTGGTTCCGCCTCTCTGATCTCGTGATGCAACTGCCTCCTCAATGTTGGTGCGCGTGCGCCAGGACTAGGATACGCCCCTTTTTTGCAAGCCATGTGGCTACGACTGGTAAATACAATCTCTGCACATTTTTAACTTCCGTTTTGACCACGAATCTTGTTTGTTATTGTTTTGCACCAACGCTGACCTCTGCACAGCCGGAGCTGTCAACATGTCTGCGGGCGTCGTGAACCTCCAGGCGCAGGTAGAGTCGGTGCTGGGAGCGCTGGTCAAAGCGGCCACGGTGGAGTTAACCAAACTGTTTGAGAGCAGATACGGAGCGTCGACGCTGGATGTGGATGTGGATGTGGGCCGCACGGACGACAAAGAGGAAAATGAAACCTTGGAAAAGCTGGATAGTACATCGACTGTGGGCACAAAACGCAGCATCGGAGTGCAGGTGGACGAGGACATTTATTCACCGTTGACGTTCGGTGGTACGTGCTTTAACTTCCCGTTAACGTCAACGGCAAGGCTGCAGGGATAGATGCATCATGAGAATGCGGACTAGTTGCTCATAAAGACTCAAATAGCATAGTGAAACAGAAACAGATTCTTGCCGATCTCGTATGCAACAACCTTTATTATGGCACACACGATGTTAACTTGATGCATTATTATTTTTGCTTTGAAACTGTGTTCATTCACAAAAGTTGTTGCTCTGAACTCCTGCAGGGTGCTCTGAGTTGTAAACCCTGTAGAGGAATGCATGCCTGGTTTAACCCCTCACCCCTCTTCTCCACAGCCCCCCTTTTCCTCTTAGACGGTGATTGTTTGAATGGGTGCAGGGAGGAGGAGGAGGAGGAGGACGAGGAGGAGGAAAAGGTGGAGGCATTTCTCCCTCCACAACAAGTCCTTAAAGCTGAAGATGATAGTCACGTTAAACTGGAGTGGTCGCCTCTGAAGGAAAAGGTCAGTGAGAATTTAGAAGGGTGTAAATCATTTAATATGGAGGACCAGGCTGAGGGAAACTGTGAGCTGCTTTGTGACTTATACATAAGCATGCCATCAAAGCCCAGCCTGCTGTTTCAGTGGCACCTCTTGAGATATTTGTTTTGTAATGAAATGTGTCAACTAGCTTTATTGTCTGTATTTCCAGTACTGTGCTGCAGACTTCACTTGTTGTGTCCCTTCTGTAACCAGATTGTTGCAGAGACTGCAGACATGGTGGAATCAAGTGGACTTGAAGCAGTTTCTTCAACTGCTAATGAACCTAAAACTAAAGTTACTTTGCATGGTAAGGAAAAGCTCAATGACAGTGAGTTGAGAGATTGAAGTATTGCTGAGTTGCAGAGTATGGTTTTACTGCAACCATAGGCAGCTAGTCTCAGCCACACTTAGCAAATTTTTCAGGGGAAGTTGCAAATAAGAAATGGTGGACTGATGCTTTTCAAATTATTTCATCACTGTTAGAAGTCTGTTTTATGTATATGTTTAAATATGTTTTTTATATGTTCATGTTCATAGGTTATATGAAACATATCCAGTATTTTTTGATGGGAACAGTATAGATTTCATATTAGGCCACAAGGACATATTTTCATTCCAACATCAATATGATCCTTTTTTTTAATTTTACTGTAATATTTGTCAAACTACATGTGATTATCAAACAATAGAGGTGATACATATCTTCTAAATTATATGTGTTTTAAACTTTTTTCCTCAAATGTGCACTGTGCTGTTAAGGAGACAAATATAATATGTCAGACTAAAAACTGTCAGTGAACTGCAGTTCAAAGCAGTGCTGACACTGACTATGCCTCTTCAACAACTGAAGCTGTTTGCTTATCGCTGTCAAATTTACTTAGAGGTGAAAATGTCCTAAACTTAAGAGAGAAAACTTCAAAATTTGTAGCAGCAAGTTGTCACTACAAAGTTCAGGTTAACTTAAAAGCTGCAACAAAAGAATAAAATCAGTTGAATATACAAAGAAATCTTGTAAAACTGCCAGTTTTCAGTTGTGGAGGCGATTCTTCTCATGTGAGATTTTACTGCCTCAAGAGATCAATGAAGCCAGCAATGTTTGAGTACATTCTGTCAGCATACAACTATACAAAGGCTCTTTGGGAAAAGGGTGCAGGTATGATGAAGTTAAATGAGAGAAAGGCAGAGGGACTGTACCTTTTAATTAAAAATGCATCTTAATCTTTGTCAATCTCTGCAGGAACAGGGACCAAGAATTTAAAACAATCTACACTAAGATCTCCAACTAAAGAAAAGCCTCTTGTGATCCAACCAGATACACGTGATATTGTTTCTGGAGAGAATGTTAAGTTTGTTTGTCCGTTGATTCTCAAGCCGGAGTCTCGAGCTCCAAAAGCCGACAGTTCAAAGAAGCCTGTTCAAGCAGAGCCTCAGCAAGCCTGCGTCAGCACCGCCAAGGGCACCGCCTACAGTCCGTCCCCATCTGATGGAGCCATGACTCCTGCTCAGGCTGGGGTGTGGGAACAGATCCATGCTCCGAAGGAAGCAAAGAACAACCTCCATGTGAAACTGAAACTGTCTTCTCCAGACCAAAAATTGACACGTCCCTGTGTGGTGAAACTGGTGAACATGCTCGCAGTGCCGCAGTCAGAGGTGCAGCTTCAGGATGAGGTTTCTAAAGGCCGTGATGCTAAGCACAAAAGTGGTCAGCTTCTGCCCAAAGACCTCCGCCGCCACCAAGGTCTCCACACGGGCCATCGCCTTTGCTGCTTCACCCCCTGTGGAAATGGTGTTTGGCGACTACAGAAGGTAGTCACACATTCCCGGGATGGATATGTTTGCAGTGTCTGCAAGAAAACGTTTAAGAGGAGGAAAATTCTCCGGCGACATGAGCGCTTTCACACTGGAGAAAAACCATACTCTTGCTCTGTGTGCTTGAAGACTTTTGCATTAAGGAAGAGCCTCCGCCGCCACATGAGATTCCACACAGGGGAAAGGCCTCACACCTGCACACACTGCAACAAAAGCTTCCGTCTTCGAGACAATCTGAAAGCACATCTGAGGTTTCATACTGGAGAGAAACCTTTCAAATGCACTGCTTGTGGCAAGATGTTCAGGATCATGAGGAATCTGGAGAAACACCAGTGTGGAATCTATGTTCCTTCATTCAGAATGATTGCTGGATTGTAGCTGTGGAAAAAAGTGACTGGTTGTGGTGGTGGCACCAGTTTCTACCTCAGACTAAAGATACTGTTTTGCTTCTGTTAAAGACTTTCTTGTATATGCTGATAAATAAAGCTAAAGCTACAAGAGAAACAGAAGTCAGGTGAATCTTTACACTCAGTTATTCCAGTAAGGTGGTATTTTTTTGATTAATAAGAGGGGATTGAAGTATGATGGGGACAGTTTGTGGAAACTTATACTACTGATGGCTTTATATAAACTGACTTTGTTTCTTATTTCTTACTCAAGGTACTTCCACTAATGTTTTATTTTTGATGTTTCACTTTTTTATATTGTACTTTTTAACTTTATGCTCATGTCTCTTATCAAGTGCTTAGTTTTTATTTTTATTTTATGAACACTGAATGTATGTACTTCTGTCTTTTCATGACCCAGATGCCCGAGTCTGTCCACACTGACTTTTAAAAATGTTGTTTTTTGTGGTAAAAATATTTGATAATCATACTATCATAAACTATTATGTTAAGAAAATATATCTTTTTAAAGACTTTTGAATAAAGGTTTTTAAGTTCATTCATACAGATCATGAACTTATCTATGTATTCCTCTTTTTAAACTTGTCATCATATTATCATTTCTCTTTTGTATTAATAAAAAAGACATTTCTATTCTGTTTTTGTTGTGTAAACCCTCAATGCACTTCATATATCACAAAACTTAGAAGTTATAACTTATGGCAACTTGTGGCTTAAATCTAAGGGACTAATATAACAGTGAGTGAAAACTTTTTTAAATGTTATCAAAAAGTCACGGAAGTTGGTCATTTATTTTGTTCTCGTTGCATTTCATATTTTAAATATCAGTATTCCTATCATGCTTTGCGTGATGTAAACAGGAAGTGTCGTTTTGCAAAGGAGTGAGGTAGATCTGGGCAGCGATGTAAATTTATTATTAATTTATATATATATAAAAAATACACAGTAAATAAGGTTATGTCAAGTTAGACAGCAACCACAGGATTTTATTTGTAAATAAAATTGATAGTTATGATGTGGAAAGATCTGTAAAATGTTTTTAAGAATAGATTTATGAACCTTTACTGGAGACAGATAAAAATACAACAAGTAAAGCTAACGTTATCATTGAGTAATTGATTCATTTGTAGAGCAGTTATAAACCCAGAAACTACATAAGGGTGAATAGAAAATCAGTTTCATTATTTTGCACCTGTGTAATTACATAGACAGGCCGTAGAGACTGCGTGTATTGCCTTGTATGGCTACTGTAGCCGTTGTATACCTACAGCTGTTTCACTTATATGTAACTTAGATGAGTGCCACGTGTGGAACTTATTAATGAGATTGTAAAATTTAGCTTAGTCATGACAGTCAGTATGGACAGATAAGGATATCAGGATTGGAACATTTCATCGACCGGCGCGATAGTAAAAGTTAATTATTCCACTTTTTTTTTTGACCAATTCAGATGTTCTCTGTTTTCAGGTGAGTAACCTCACAGATCAGACCTGCTATACGTACGGTGAAAGTATTCAACTTATATTTATTGATATCCTTACTTAAAGTCGTAGTTTCTGTCGATCCTCCTCCTCTTAAGCCCCGCCCCACCAGGAACTGCAAAGACGAGGTTGCTTTCATTTTTAACGATATGTGTTTGAAGGAAAGAAGACAGAAGATACTTAAAGCTTTACTTAGAATCAACTTTAAAGGTAGGATTCATTTTGATGATCATCCTCTCCTCCTCGATCTTGAACTAAGGCTCATGGGTTGTTCCTAACCAGCGGGATAGGAAGTGTTCATACAGGTGGCAGCTGAGTGCTGTTCGAACTCTGCAGTAAACTTCGTCTTCTCTGCTCTCTTCATGCTCACAGAGACTCTTTTAAAAAGAGAGATCAAGAATGACAGATACAGAGAGAACAAAGCTGGAGGAGATGCTGACCTGCCCTGTGTGTCATGACATCTTTAAGGATCCGCGGCAGCTGCCTTGTGGACACAGCATGTGTATGGGCTGTGTGGAAAAGCTGAGAGATCACTCCTCAAGCATGCCTTTCCGTTGTCCAGACTGTCGAGAAGATTTTGGAGAGATCATTATGATACGAAAGAATTACGCACTTTCCAACATCACAGAGGACTTCAGGGTTAACAGGAGTAGGAGGGTATTTATAAGCACTTTTCTCACCTGCAACTTCTTTTATTGTGCCACTTAAAAGATGTAGAGAATAAACTTAAGTAACAATTGTTGTGTGTTGAAGTTTAACTTACTCTTTGTTTTTTGTAAGCAGGAGGAGCAGACCAAAAATGTGTACTGTGACTGTTGTCAGGAGACTAAAATGCTGGCCTTCAAAACATGTCTTAAGTGTGAGGTGTCGCTGTGCAGAGAGCATGTCAAGGACCACCTGGAGCTGCCTGTATTCACAGGACACCCCTTAGTTAAGCCTCTGGTCGATATCCTGGAGAGGAAATGCCCACAGCACAAGGATGATGTGCTGAGATACTACTGCAACGCGTCCAGACGATACATCTGCAACATGTGTGCCCTGGAGAACAAGAAGCTCAAACAGACCACTGACACTTCTGCTGTACTGCGCAGACAGCTGACGGTGAGTTTTAAATAACACTCTTTTACACAATATTTTGAAAGAAAAAGTCTAGCATTGTAATGATAAGGAAACATTGAGTTAAATTTTAACGTAGCAGCAGTTTGCAGAAACAGAGTGGGAATTTCCTGTAAATGAGTGAGCTGCTACAAAACAGGATTTTCAGGTTCTCAAGGGTCTGAAAGTCTTTCTCCAATTTACCCTCCCCATTCATTCACTCGTTAAAAACCCCTAAGCCCCTTGGATCAGTCATTACAAGTACTTGCTGAGGAGAAAAACACATAACTTTCTTTAAATTCAAATGGGGATCCTAGACTTTCCAAAGATACATAAAAATATCAGAGCTTTGGAAAATTTTTTATGAAATGGAAAAAAAAACATGTTGAACATTTTAATTTGATTGAACGATGCAGCAATGAAAAACATCCAGTCATGGATTCAAACAATGGTAGGTTAAAGCTGATACCCAAATAAATTTTACTCTGAAGTATAACTGTCCATGTATTTGTGTGTGTGTGTGTGTGTGTGTGTATGCATTGACAGGAGTACTTCGACACGCGCTTTGACAGGCTACAGGAGCAAGCTACAGAATCCAATCAGTCGATTAAAAAACTGCAAGAATATGTCCATCTTGAAGTATGTGTCATTTAAATTCTGATTTCAAAGGGTTTACACTTTGTTTTCGAACATGTCAACAGAGATCTAATATGTATTTTCCTCTGTGCAGAGACGGAAAGCGAAGCAAGCCGACTCACTCCTCAACAGCGTCACAGTGGTGCTGCTCTGTCTGTGGTTCATTGTGCTATATTATGGTAAGAGAATTCCAAACCTTTGTATCATGTTTGTCTTGTTATGTGTCACATACCCTCACTGATGTCTATCTTTGTCTCCAACCAGCCTACAGCTACTCTGTGGAAAACCAGACGCTAACAGAAGCGCTGGACAAACAGCAGAACCGTGTGCATCAGATTTATTCCACCATTGCAGGTAAGAAAGCAGCTGTCAGCTTCCTGCTGCTGCCTGCTGACATGACTGCAACAGAACCAGGGACTGGGGCAACATGTGGTTTCCTGAAATCTAATATAACTCATTTTGGCTCAAAATCTAATGCTTACAGCACATCTCAACTTTCCCATTTTAACATGCAGTGTGACATTAAGCAGTGGTTATGTGAATTGGGTGTTAAAGGAATAAGTCAACAATTTGGGAAATATGTCTATTCATTAATTAGAAGAGAAGAGCGATACCACTCTCTTATTTTTTCTGTTAAATAAAAAGTTACTGCTAGAAGCTGGTTGGATTAATTAAGCATGAGGACTGGAAACAGGGAAGCAGCCAGCCAGCCTCTGTCTAAGATGTACAAGTATAAGACATCCACTTTGCTCTATAGAAGTTAAGATTGTCAATATACAAAGATAATTGCATCACATTGTGAGCATTTTAGTTTCCTCTTAGGAGCTGTGAGCTCAGCTTTTGTTGATTTGTAAGTCATTCCGTAATTTCACCAGCAGGGTAAACATGGATAAAAAATAATCAAATAGAATCAAATAGAGCTAACAGCACTTATTGTCTGATGCTTGACTACAGAGCAACACGATTCTTCCAATGAAAAGTCTTTCAAATCCCTGTTTTTATTCCCTACACAGACCTCATGGTTGATCAGCAAAAGGCGAACTACAAACATACAGCAACAGAAGATAAAGGTACAAACTGATCCTCAAAAGACAAGGATATAAATAAAATGCCAATGAAAGGCAACCAGAGAGAACAACTGTGTGTTTGTGTTTGTGCTGCTGATTGAGATTGTGGTGATTAACAATTCTGTCAGTTTGATGCTGACTGTGTCGACAATTTAGAAAGTCCTTGTCAGATAAGCAGACTGTGACTATATTTACACGCACTGCTTCCTAGTTTGAACATTTGGAAATATGATGTTAACAAGTGTAGACTGTAATTCGTCACAGTTTTTATCCAGATTCTAATTTTATCCAGGTTGCTCATCATTTGCATCTCTTTTAAATATTTCTGGATGAACTCAGTTTGGTTTGTGACTGTATGAGCCTCTGGATTTAGATTCATTTGATCTTCAGTAATAAAAGATGAGAGTAACAAATTATCATTTGCATTACTACTGTTTGAAGTTCATCTGCATGTAACCCATTATTACATTGTTAATCACCTTTTTGTACTTGCCAACAATTTAATAACTTTTTAATGGCTATGGCAAATAATGGTCATAAACCAGAGTGGAGTTTTTTTGAATGCGACAATTTCCTGTTTACTAGTGAAGCTTACTTATCCAGGTTTCTAAAAACTGGAATAAGGGCTTATTCACGTTTTTTTGAAGCCAGAATATCTATGTGCACAAACACATTATTGGGACACTCCAAGGACCAGATCATAACAGAGATGTTAGTGTGCATTTAAGCAGACTGAATGATTTGTTGCCAATGTCTCAAATGCACATACTACACAGACAATGAGCATTCTGATTTTAAAGAAACTGTGTAACTGTAACTGAACAGCAGCATGTGACAGCTATAGGAATATTCACAAATGCTAAAACATCATGCATTAGTGACAGAGATAAAACACAGTTGTAAAGTCTGCAGAATGAATAATAATAGCTGCAAAGCAAAAGCTAAAGTTAGCTAACATTAGCCATCATGAGCTACTGGTCATTCCACAACAAATTAGGTTACAGGAGCAAAACCCTGCAGTGTGTACAAAATAGTCTTGCAGATAACTGATTTAATTTAAATGGGTTTGTATTATAAATTAGTATAGTAAAAAAGTTGCTATAAGCCCACATGATTTGTATGTCTCTCTGTCTCTCAGGTGACATAATGTTAGATATGGACACAATCAGTCCTTTCCTTGGAGTCTCCGCTGACCTCCAAACAGTAGAGAGAGTAAAAACCAAGCTTGACTATCCCAGCAGCAAGAGCCGCTTTGATGAAGCCCCACAGGTCCTCTCCACCCGCTGCTTCTCCACAGGTACCCATGTCTGGGAGGTGGAGGCTGAGGGATACTGGGACATAGCTGTGTCCTATAAGAGCATCCACCGTAAGAGCAAGTCCAACAGTGCCTTCGGAAACAACGCAGTGTCCTGGAGCCTCACACACAATGACAAAGGCAAGCTGTTTGCCTACCATAATAAAGAGAAAAAAGTTCTCTCGGGAACCTTGCAAGGCAACCAGGTAACAGTGATGGTTGATTTTGAGAAAGGCAACATCACATTCAGTTCTAAAAGTACCACAGTCAAAATGCTGCACACATTCAAGGCTAAACTGACTGAGCCAGTGTGCTTGGGTTTAGGGCTTTACCGTGTGGACCCACCCAGCAGAGCCTCTATTCTGAAAGCTTTGTGAATCATTCAAAAAAGTGTCAGTCAACACTGGATCCAAAGTGCCTTAAATCCTGCTGTAATCAAAGAGAAGTAAGGCTGTTTTGCACTATAAGTGTGTGTGTGTGTGGGGGGGTCTGAGAGTAAAGACCCAAGTCAGAGCCAAAAAAAACCCCCAAACAAACCATTTGCCTCAGGAATATGTTTTTCTATGAAAGGTGTTTAAAAGAATGTAGTGTGCAATGAATTTATTTTACCTGTGCGCTGTTGATCTGATTTCAGTATGTATATTTTAGCAATATGAAGTTTTACAGAGTGATCACAAAGACTTTTTTAACTTTGTCTCTGCCATCAAAACTTGTAAGAAACTAATCATACAATTCTACACATTGTGATTAGAACTTCTATCTTTGAAAATTACTTTTTCACCTCAATGTGGTGTTCTGGAATATAATACAGAGGCTGGAATTCTATGAAGAAACTGAAAACATTCTGAATGAATCTTTTTGTTTTTCCTGTTTTTTTTTTATCCACAAAGTTTTGTGGAGCAGCAGCCATGTTGACCACAAGTGACAGACCAGGATAATATTAAAGCCAAAATTGAGCCTAATAGAACAAGAGGAGGGGTAAGAAAGTTATCAAATGACTCAGTAACATTAGTTTCTAAGCAATATCTAAAGTTACTAACATTTGACACCATAAGCTAATGGTCATACAAAACAGGCCACTCCAAACGTAATGGTGAATGCTGTATGGTGCCTAACTTTAAATGTTGCTGCAACCCAGGGATGGAGAGGTGCTTCCATGCTTCCTTTCCTATTTCCGTTAGCATGAGATACACTGGACTATGAGACAACACTGTACCTCAATTGCTTGCAGCAGAAATATTAAAGCCAATTTAATTAACCCAATTTCACTATTATGTAACCAAGAGTTACTGCACTCAGATTCTCTTGGCACTTATGAATTCCTTCACATCTTTCTTGGACTCATGAGGTTTCTTATCAACATTAAGAAAGTTACGTTTTCTCGCTTTTAGAAACTGCAAGGAGAAAGCACTGGATTGAGCAATTTTTCTTTTTTATTTAAAAAAAAACTTGAACATAAGGCATTTTTTAAACAACTGACAATGATCTAAAGAAACTGTTTTTTCAAAAAGAGAAGGCAATATTAAATCTAGAAGGCCACTGCATCTTTTAGCTAAGTAAAGAATCAGTTGGAAATGTGTAAATTGCCTTTCTTGCTAATTACAGGAGACATGAAACTCTCACTTCAGAGCATGAAATCTTATTCAAATGGTAAGCACTATTAAATTATGTATCAGACTGCTGTAAAATGTTTAAATATTCATCCCTATTTTCAGAGTGGGTCAAATGAAACTTTTTCAACAATTTACACTGAAACAAGTCTGAACTGATCTGTGTGAGATTTGGTTAAATAAAAAATAATGAAAAGAATACTCAGTCCAACTTAAATACTTCTTTGTGCTGATCTTTTCTCTAGCTGCCTTGAAGTCCCTTGATGTTTTATTAAGGCTGTATACATAACCCAACGTAACACTATATAGGACTTCAGTGGTAAAAATGTCAATGTCCTAATTTAGCACCAGTTATTAACACTACTTGTTCAGTTTCCTGAATAGCCACTGTCAAACCTATAGTACATGTACAAACAATGAGCGGATTATTACACTGGTGAAATACATTTTTTAGGATTCCTCACTGCACCAGTTCTGCATCCGTCCTTCAGCTTTTTACACTCACTCTTGGTAGAAAAAACAAATGTTCTTCTGATGTGATTCGTAACAGCTGCACTTTACTTTACTGTTCCCATGTTCTGGTTCCTGATTGAGCACCATGCTCTGAATATATCTCTGAAAAAGAGAAATTATGAAGTTCAAAAAGAGCTTCTGATGTCCGCTGGAAATTTAATTTCAAAGTGCATGTATCAAACCTTTACATACCTGCAGTGAGTTGCCACACATTCGTTGCTGCAGTATTCTTTGTCCCAGTCTTCACTCTCTACAGCCAGGTTGTTGCAGCCGGCTCTTACACACACACTCCTTAAAGATGAAGCATCACCAGACCCATTCACCTCCATCTCATCCTGAAAAGGGAGCAGACACTTGGATGAGCATCATTGACATCAGAGGCCTGTAATACCTGTACTTAATGAGGCTTGTCATGTTAGGTGATAATATGACACTGTCAAGGTTCAATGATGCAATGAAGGCAAAAGAGAAAATATGAATAAATACAACATCTTTAAATTCATAAAACAGTGCGTTACTGTTTGATATCTTTCAGTCACAGTGGACGTAAATAAGACTTTTTGCACTTACTAGGAGAAAAAGATTCGAAGCTATAAAAAATGCAAACTAACTTGTTGAACTGAATAACCACTTTAGACAGGAGTTAGAGCTCTGGGTCTTAGTATCGTGTGTACATCTGGAAAAATATTTTTCTCCTCAACCGTCTGTGTGAAACTGCTAAAGCTGTGTCAGCATGGCTGGTTTACTGAGCAGCAAATTTTCACTACCCCAGATGTCATGTGAACGTTTCAACTGCAGTTTTCTCTTTGCCAGTCTGCTGTAAAAACACTGATGCAACACCCGTGGACCCACATGTAACTGTGGTCTCACTCATCTTCTCATCACCAAAGTGATTTTCAGCCGTGCCATTTTCTGACCAAGAAAACCTGACCTGACCTGACTACTCAGAGATACTCTTCACCAATTTTACAAAAATTATAAGGATTGTTTTGTTTTTGTCCTGGTGTTGTTTCTGACAGGAAATTAAGCAATCACATTGGTCCTTTCAGATTCAGGTTTCTCACTTTTGAAATCCCAAGTAATTTCCATTCAGCTTGTGCACTGTCAAGACATTTGGCTCTACCAGTTTCTGATTTATTGTGTGTCATTGTAGTTAATCACAGTGAATACTTAAGGAATAGTTTCATTTGGGCTCTGTTCTATCTCAGTGAATTTGATTTCACTGTAATACTAAAGAAGAATCTCTTTTTCCATACAAGTAAATTTATCATATCCACACTGATTCAATGTTGGAAAAACAAACAAAAGCCTCACAAAAGGTTCAAGATTTATAAGCTGAGGTAGCAGAAGGAGAACAACTTAACATCTTGGGCCTTGTAAATCAGATGATATTATTTTTTCAGTTGCTCAAAAACTTGACTCACTTAAATCTGAATAAAAGCCCACACCTTAGAAAGCTGTGCTTTATAATTGATCCTTAAGCACTGCTATACTGTCACAACAGCTTGGCACTGTCTGAGGAGAAAATATAAGCTACTATTGAGGAACTGAAGTATCCATTATCAGGTCAAACCAGCAGCAATCGAATAAACCTGAGTATTTTGAGAATAAATAAGGTCACAGCCTCAAACAGAACAAACTAAAATCTAACAGCAAGAAATTAAGAAAACATGTACCTCTTCTGAAGGCAGCACTTCAGTAACATCATCCTCATCTGTATTGCCTTGTGTGTCAGCAGAATTCACCACCTGCACTGACACAACGGGTGCAGACTGGGCGGATGTAGTCGCAGTAGATGACACAGCTGCTGTATTGGGGACAATAATTGGCAGGGCGTCTTTGCCCTGCAAGGAGGCAGGGACTATTTTTATCTGCAGAGGAGGAGGATTTATAGCTGTGATGGACACAGGGAGACCCGGTGCGGTGCTTCCCTCTCGGGGCTTGGCCTGTAAAGGTGGAGGTGCTGGTGCCATTTGCTGAAGCCGTGGTGGTGGCGGTGGATTCTGCATCTGCTGCAGTGGAGGTGGCTGTCGAGAGGCTCCCGACACCACCAGCGTAGGTTGCAAAGCGCGGACACCTCCAGGCAGCACAGTCACCACTTGCCCCCCTGTCTGCAACATGTGTTTCGGAATTATGATCTTGGTGATGGTCTGGGCCTGGGGTGCTGCAGCTGCTGGAGCGGTGGGTTTGTTTGCCCCCGTGCGAGAACGTGTGGTCATCTCCGGGACATCCAAAATGATGTTGGAGGCACATAAGTTGGTGATAGTGTTCTCTTCCAGGTTGTTGTTGTTGGACAATCTGACAGCCTGGGTACCAGCAGAAGGAAGAGCTACAAGGGTCTGGTTGACAACTGTTGGAGGTGGTGATGGTGGGGTTTCCATCTCCTCAGTGACAGGCTGTGGTGAAGACAGAATAGAATATTAGAAAATTCATATGGATAACAATTCCTTACAGCAATCAAGGGGTTTTCCCTAAAAGACTAGCATGACCTTACCTGTGACAGCTGGTTGGCTTTATAAGCTGCCAGTGCTTTCAGATACTCCTTTTTGGCTGCTTCTGTCTTTCTTTTATAAACCTAGAAGAGACAAAACAAAAGCTACTGTTAAAATTAGGTGCCATTTATCCTAACATTACCATTAACAATCATTTTTCTCCCAAATGACATGATATAATATATACTGTATATAAGCATTTGTTTTCCTACCTGTTTCTGTTCCTCAGCTAGGCTGTCCCACATTGAGGCCACAATCTTTGACACCTCCCCCAAAGAGGCATTAGGGTTTTGGCCCTTAATGGCTGCCTGGGTGTCTCTGAAGAACAGGGCGTATGCCGAAACAGGCTTCTGTGGCTCATTTGGGTCCTTCTTTTTCCTTCCTTTCTTAGCCCCCACCACCCCAGTCACTGAGGCAAGTGTGGCTGGCTTCCCCCCACCTCTCCTGGCCATAGCGGGGGACACAGAAGATGTAGTAGCTGGGTGGGAGGACATGTGAGAGAGGGCAGAGGAAGAGGAGAGAGACATAGGGGAATCTACCAGCACACTCTTCTGAGTAGGGGGAGGGAAATAACAGAAGAGAAAGGAGAGAGTGTATTAGCTGCAGGATCCAAAACAGCATGGAATCCAAATAACATCAGAGTGCAAGAATCCACTCAAGTATACAAGGATGTAAGTCTCTGCTAGTGTAATCCCTCACCTTGAAGTCATCCATGTCCTCATCCTGCAGGGAACCAGCTGGTGATGGTGTGGCAGACAGTGGCTGCTCAGGTGTCTCTGAGTGATGCCTCATGTTTTCACCCCCAAGACCCATTGCCAGCTCAGACTGGTTGATGGTAGACAGGTGACTGCTTCCCAAGAGACCATGACCGATATCACCAAGTTGGACATCAATGGTCATCGGTGATGAACTGCTAAAATGTGACCCACTGGAATTCCCCAGTTCCTGTTCAGGGATTAGATCATAAAAAGTTGAAAATTACTCTCAGCTGATTCATGAACAATTATCATTTAAGCACATTGAACAGCATCTTGTTGAGGGTCCACTTGTAGAGCACTTACCAAGGCAGATGAACTCAGCAGAGCTCCCCCTCCAGCCTGGGCCATTGACCCAAGATTCAGCTGCTCCAGGCCTTGAGACCCAGAGTTCACAAAAGTGGAAGCAAAGGAAGGGTCATTGGCTTCGACCACCAGGTTGCTAACGAGGCTACGGGACCCTGAAGGTCCCCCGGTGCCGTCAGACCCATCGGTCAACTCAAAGTGGGACACTGCATCACTGATGCTCAGAGTTGGGTCTGGATCAAGAGATATGGGGGGAATCTCAAAAACCTCATCCCCGAGACTAGGGGTATGAAATGTCTGCTGCATGTGGAGAAGGACACAGATATATTGCTCAGTACAAAATGAACGTAAGATCAAAGTTTCAAAAACCATACAATGACATTGTACTACCATGTCGTTTGAATCAACTCACACACCTCAGCCGACAAAAAAGGGTGGCCCGCTCCACTGATGGTGAGGTAACTGTCGCTGCTTTCTGAGAACTAAAACAGATCATTGGGATGTAACTAACATGTTTAGTTGGCACTTCTTTAAGTCAAAGCTGACCTTTTCAACTGAGTACTTGATAATGTCAAGTTACCTTATTTTCCTCCGAGTATCCACCGTAAGCTTGGGTGTCCAAAAACTCAGAATCAACATTTTGAGCACAACCATCCGACAGGTCAGAATAAAAATTAAGATCCATGTTGAAACTACTTTCTACAAGAAAACTATAATACACGGTTCAAATAATAAACGGTTTCAAATGAGAATTCCTTATTTCCCAACTCATTTAAGGAAACTATTCCAACATCAACAATAGCAGCTAGCACCTAGCTAGCTAGCTAATCACTGCGGGGTTAGCATAACGTTAAGGTCGAGAAGATGATGCTACGCTAGCTTAGCTTTGTGAAGCCCTGTGGAGAACTGGGACGCTAGGGATATCTGAGACTGATAACAGCCAAGTTAATCACAATGTTGCCAAATCACCACGTGTAAACTCCCCGGGCACAAAGCTCACAAAAGGCCAAAGAACAGCCCATTCATAAACTGGTGTATTGCTAACTCTATGTATCAACCGGACGCACGCAATAGCTAATGTTAGATTTATGGCCTGTCGGAAACTTTATATTATTGGCTGAAACACCTAGGGAGAAGAACCTCACTGCTGTGTGAAATTCCGGGCGGTCAACCAGTGGAACCGAGATGAATTGTTAGCTTTTTTGGCCCAGCTACATAACTTGCCAAACACGAGGTTTAATGACGTTTAAAGGACAAATTGCATGGTAACCGTCTTTACCAAAGCTAGTTAAAGATATACTCAAAATCCCATTTATTTATTCAACGTTTTATTAGGTGTGGAAACCTATTCAGCCATGTGATAAAATAAAGATAGTTAGGCAAGTTGAAGTCAATAAAACTGTCAGATGCGTGTTTTCATTTTTGCAAACAAGCCCTGAAGGCAACACGACTTCTCACTCCTGGCAGAAACTTTATCAACAGGACTGTCCTTTCCCCTCCCAATTCGATTGACTTTGATGTAAGAAAGGAAACCCAGGTTTAAAATGTGACTAAAACAAATAGGCTGTTCAAATCCCGTTTAATATAACCTAAATATCTGCTAAACTTGAACTTTACAGCCAAATTTAAGCTAGTTTTGATGTTTGCATGCTTCTTTTGATGTTTCATATGATTATTAGAAAGTAATAATCAAACCTGACAGACCCTACAAGAGATTACTTAATAATTCTTTTGTTTCCATTGGCAACTGTTGAGTAAAATGACCTTTATTTCCTCTAATTTGACACCTCAGTTGTCATTCAGAAACGAGTGTGTGTGTGTGTGTGTGTTGCATCAGCAGTCTTCATTTTTGCCTAATGCATGCAGGACTTATTAAATATTTCGAACTGCCTCAAGCCTTAACACTCCTGTTTCTTTTGTCTTGTATTATTTAGCATTCTTGTTTGTGGAAACTCACTGTGAATTAGACTGTCACTGCTAATCCTGATCAGACTGGACTACAGCAGATGGATTTTTTTTTAAAATATGAGTCATATACCCTGTATATTCTGTTATCTAAGTTAATATACAGTATACTGGAGGTACAAATAAAGAATATAATAGACAGATTATTTTTAGACAAGAATGTGTACATGATAAAAATACATAAATAATATCAGAGAGATTTTTTGTCCAATGCAAGGTAAGTCTGGATATTAAAGAGATGACTCCTTGCAAGTTTTTAATAATATGATGTAGTACTGCTGGTATCTAGTACTTAAAAAGTCTGAATAAAGTTGTATATGTGGTAATTACTTCCTTAATGTATAATTTAAACTCATATGCATATTTGTGTGCTGCAATTAGGAGACAGTTGTTTAACAGTATGTGATATGGACTTAACAAATCTTGTGTACAAACAGTAAACCTACTTACTGCTTCTGCTTGATGAAAGTCACAAAAATAAGACACAAACTGGCTTTCACTGTAGATTGCTGTTATTCATTTCACAGATACACTCAGATCATAAAACAAGAATAGTAACTCATTGCCATCATCTTTGCACCATAGTACACAATTGACCTGCTCTACATTGTACAATACAACCATCCTCCTAGCACTGCTTCAGTAACTAATACGCCACTTTCCCTCTCCCTCCCTCTTAACCCCCATCCCTCCCATAAGAGTGAAAACAATAACAGTACATCCACACACTGGATCCCCTTTTAGTTCACAGACTCGTCTGGACACACGAGATATGACCAAACAAGATAGACGGGGATTGTGGAATCTGGATCCAGGCTCTGCTCAGTATACATGTCCAGTTTCATGGAGCACTAGAGGACCAGCATTGAGGTTCTTAGATAAGAAAAGGGTATCTGTACAGCAAGGGTCTTCTTTTGGTCATGGTTGGGAATGTAATGGGAAAGAAAAGGTTTGGAGGAGGAGGAGGAGAACGACGAGTTGTGAAGTAAGAAAGCTCAGCTTTTTGCTATTTTGTCAGAGGTTAAGAAAGGAGGATCAAAGAGACAAAGATGGAGCACAATTGTGATGATGAAAAAGAAAACAGATGGGTGCAAACCTGCTCCTTTCATGGAAAAAAATCCCTATATAAAATAAATGAATAAAAGTAGCGACAAAAAAAATTCATCCATAATTTGATACAAAATATGGTAAAAATAAATGAGGAATAACATGATTCAATGTTGAGAAGGGGACTAAGTCAGAAGTGTTTGAAGAGAGGGAGCCAGTCAATCCTCTGAGCTTGACGAGGAGTCAGAGTCTTTCTGTGCTATGATGACATCGTCCAATAGCGCCTCTTGATCCGAGCTGTCATAGTCACCTTGGGAAAGGCTGTCGCCGCCCTCCATTTTCACGTCAAAGTCCGGACTGGTAAGGAAGTGATGGGAGGTCTCCAGGTCCTCTTCGTCCATCATATAGGCTCCATCTGAGACCAGAGTCTCCTCCTCAACTCCATCCAGGTTGGGGTCTTCGGGGGTGGGATTCGGAGTGTGGTGATGATGGTGGTGGTGGTGATGGCGGCGTCGGCTTTTCTTCGGGATCTCTGAGTGCTCGGTTAGCAGCCGGTGAAAGAGATTCTCAGGCAGGAAGCCCTGTGAAAAGAATGAATACAGTAAGAACCCCATTGTAACCTACTTAGAAAATAAACTTCTCTTCAGATTTGGCAATACCCACAATTCCATGATCATGAAGAGCTAAATTTAACCATCTGGATTTCCTTCCCTATACCTTAATGTGATCAATTCTCTTCTAAGGCAACCAACCATGCACTTCATTTTAAGTGAATTTTAATTACACGTAAAAAGTGTTTTAAATCCAGACTAAAGTTCTTTTTATGAATCATGACAGCTACATGCTCAATTTAATGCAGGCTGCCCCTTTTCAACTAAACAGTGGGTTTGAGAGCAAAGCGATCAAAAAGTGAAGTCACATTTCAAACAACTCTGCACGGAAGATTCTGGTTATAAGAATATATTTGCAATACATACTGAGTTCCGAACAGTTTCTGACCAATCAGGTGCTACAGCAACATCAGTATTCTCCTCCAGATATTCTCTTAGGTCTTGCAGCATTGGACAGAAAGCAGCTCCAACCTACAGAAAAGAAACATTTGGATGTTTGTCTGTTAGCAAGAAATAACATGACCAACAAAGCCAGTGTAACAGACCATCTAACTGCATGTCTCACCTTCTTTCCTGTCCTCATGTTAATTATTTTGACCTTCTCACTGCCTGTCAGGGCTTTATCTGCCCTCCTCCTCCTCTTCCTCTTGCTCCTGTTCACAAGGAGCTAAGGAACAAGACAAGTTATGTTATAAAACAGAAACAAAGTACAGACTTGTCTCCCCTTATAAACCTGAAACCAAAGCAACATGAATTGACAACTAGTTAATGTCATGAATGTACACACCTCCAGCATGTCTCCCTCCACCTCATAATCTGGATTCTCCTTCAACCAGGTGGGGGGATCCCTGCGTCGAGGAGTGCGCTCCAGTGGATCAAGGAGAGCATCGGGGTCCGATAACTTATGGAGGGGCAGACAAATACAAGTTAAAAGAATCAAAACAATTTTCCTTTTTAATCAGACTCTACCTGTACTTTAGGGTAACAAACACTTCCATGTACCTCTTGGTCCTTGCGCCTTTTGCGGGCGCTGCTCTCTCCTGCAGACCCATTGGGCATCAGAGCCTGCTTGGAGAAGGTCAACTTCAGCCCCTCCTCCTGACAGAGTGAGAGACAAGAGGGAACTTGAGCAGAGAACTACACATCACAGCTGCATCATTAAGTGTCTGACTTGATTTATGTGTTTTCACTTTTTTCACTGTATGAAATTATTTTGACATGCCAAACACTTAAACTTGTCAGATCCATTCAGGTGAAATCATTTAAATTGCAAAAAAACCCAAAAATATTTGAATCTTTGCATATTTTTAACTACCTGTCTTAGCTCATAATACTGTTTCACCCTCCACTGTATCCTCACCTTGAGGAGCTTGACAGTAAACTCTCCGTCATCTCCATCTGCTCCAGGCACCCCAGGTGTGCCACCGGGTTTACGGATCACCCTTGTGTAGGCCATTTCGTCCGCAGCCAGCTCTGAGCTTGGGTTGAGCTGAGCCTCAGGCACGTAGCGCCGCCCTGAGGGCCACTGACCAGTCAGCACCAGCGTACACAAACTGTCCAGACGGTTTATCAACACCCGATCCTGAGACAAAGAGGAAGCCTCATGTTATCAGTTAATTTAAAACAACAAAAACGTAAAAAAGAAATTCCTTTAAGATAATTGTGATACAAGTTTAGACATACAGTGTGTGTGACTGTACATTATTTACCTTGGGCCAATCCACTCTGAGAGGATCAGGAGGAGGAATGCCATCCTGAGACGGAGTCATGGAAAGTAAACTATTATCTTCATCCACATCACACAGTTTCATGCCAGCTGGGAAAAGAAAGGAAAAATAATTCAGTTTGTTTGCATATATTCTTGCAGGGTTTAACATTTTTCTCTGTAACTACCAGCTCACCTCCTTCCACCTCTTCCTCACTCTCTCCACTCTCATCACTGCTGCCTGATCGTTCAGATGATGACGAGCCTGAATCAGAATCTGAATCCGAATCAGACCCTCCCTCTCCTTTCCTTCCTCCCTCTGTTTTTCCGACCCTCCCTCTGCTTCTCTTTATACTCCAGCCCTGCCCTCCTGCCTTGCCATCATGGTGACTCAGAGGCGTACTCTGCAGATCTGCACTGATCTGACCTATGAGCAGCCGGGCTTCATCGTCAGCTCCCTCCTCCTTCACACCAGGCACGTCATCCTCAGTCTTTGGCTGGCTGAGGGGCATGATGGGCGGTGCCTGAGGTGGAGGAGGTGGGGCCTGCTGGTTCTGGATGAACTCTTCCCGAGCTTGACTGAAGGTGAACTGTGGGTCTGAGAAGATGGAGAGCTCGGTGCGGCTGACACCATGCAGAGCAGCGCCCAGCATCAGCTGGCGATCGTGGTCTGGTATATTCCACCAAGCAGGTAGCTCGGAGCTGGGCAGAGCCAATGGCAGACGCTCCTCCAGAGAGGGGTGGGGCAGTACTCGCTCACGGAGACGACGCAGGAGGCTGATACGGTAAAGGGTTCGGGAAGCACGCTCCTCAGTAATGGGAGCCACAGTCTGGGTAAGCTCTGATGGATCTGAGCAGGATGAAGAGATATTTACTATCATGAGACTGTAAACGTCACATACACTGCTTTTAAAAAACTAAAGACTGTAAATTCACATGTTAAGAGTACAGAAACCTGAATATCAAAATTTTCTCGTGTATAAATATTGGAGTCACTACTTAAAATGTGAAGTAAAAACAAAGGAATGGTTGCAATAGTTACCTTCACCACGGCCAGGGCGCAGGTGACAAACTCTCCGGCACATAGCAACAAAAGAGCGGAAGTATCGACTGAGGCTCTCATCAGTTTTTTTATCTAGACGAGCAAATGTGCGGAAGCGGTTCCAGTCAAACTCAGGGTCGCCCTCAGGAAGACCAGGCTCTTTTTTAATCTTTTCCACACCAAAAGTTGATACCACGCGGTAGAAATCGCATTCTTCCCTGCGTGTCCACCTGAGAGAAAGACAGAGAGCAGGAGATAAATTAAAAGTGCTGAATGTTTTACTTGTGACGTTCAGGTTCCTGCCAACAGTTCACACTATTTTACTGATTTACAGGTGGTTGTAATGTGGCCTGATTTCCAGCAATGTGCAAATGAAAGCATGAGAAGCAGGACTGCTTGCTAGTTTACCAAGTTTAATGAGTTACAATACTTTATCTTAAAAAAAATTCACAGGGCATCTTTGAGTGCCACTGACAAAGTAAAAATTCTAGGTGAGCCAATTTAGAAAGAACTGCAGGTGGAAACACCAAGAATTAAAAATTGAAACCAAAATTTACCGTCAGTACTACACACTCTTACAACAGTCAAATCTGTGGGCTGAGACAATAATAAGACTGTGGAAAACTTAAGTATATGCTGAAGCGTAATCACAGTTTTCCTGAGCCACTAGAGAGAGAAAATAATGTAACACCACTGTACCTCTGCTGTCGCTCCTGCCGTGCAATCTCCTTCAGCTTGCTGGCCTGTTCACACCGTCTGCGCCGGCGGTCACCTTTCGCTTCTGCTTCGATCTTCAGCTGCTCCTGCCTGTAGCTGCGTTGGTAAGCTGTGATCAGCCGCCGCAACCGCGCTGTCAGTGACGAGCTGGAGGGCCACTCACATGCACCGCTCTGGCTGGATAAGCTTTCTGTGATCACTGGCCCAACCTTGTCTTCCACAGATATCTCATCGTTCATGGAGTCAGGCTGGAGAGAAAAGGTCAAACAAACTTGTTAAATTGTAAGCAGTTAGTTCCAACCAAGCCTGCGCAAATATATTACTGCAGACAAAATAACTTCAGTGTAATGTCTCAAATCCATACCTCCTCGAAAAGATCTTTGGCGTGTCTTGAGGCAGGCTTGAATTCAGGGTCCTCTGAGTACTTATCATACTCAGCACTGTACAAAAAACAATCAAGCACTATTAAACAAGAGAGGGGCGAGATATATGTCTAAAAAAAGTGCAACTTTTGAACTAAAAAGGCTAAAAAGAAATTAAAATTGCAACTAAAACTATTGCAACTAAAAAGAAATTAAAATTTTTGAGATGTTTACCTAACTTGTAAGGCTGCTATAAATCTGCTAAAATACGTTTAAATTGGTACTGTTAACCAGGATCACTCACTCGTCTCCTATCTCAGCATCACCAGTGTGCTGCTCTGCATCAATAGCCTTGTCATCAGGCCGACCAGCTCTCTCCAGGAAGCAAAGGCAGGGATCAGCACGCATGGTGGTGTACATCTCATAACCTGCAAACAGAAATAAAGTTAAGTTTAAAATGATGACAGTAGCTCCACACATGTTACAATAATAACAAACATGACTACAACTGAACTAGAAACAATTTTGTATTGAAGTCATGACAGATCCTTACAATATTATCCTAAAATGTCATGAGCTTTAAGAGAAGCCTACCATGTTTGAATACACCAGCAAGCAGTGAGCGGTCTGCTTCAGCATCCCACCATCCTGCAGGTACCTCCTGCTGCTCCATCTCAGGCATCCAGATATCAACATCCCTGGAAGAATAAATAAATGCATTGCAATTGTGGTAACTCAGGCAGTGTTAATGTATCTTGAATGTGACTTATTTCACAAATGGCAGTATAGGATACCTGATATCAGCTCCTTTCAGAACAGAGTCTGCATGTTCGCCAATCACCTCCTGCTTCAGGTAGTAGAGCATACGCACCCTAAGCAACACCCTAAAGACAGAGAGAGAGAGAGAGAGAGAGAGAGAGAGGATTTAGTGTTTGAATGTGAACAGAAATACTTTTTCAATAAACCACAATAAATTTCACTGACTTGTTGCACTGGTGCTTGAGGTGTTTGCGGTAGCTGTCATCCAGAAGCAGGGTGTCAGGGTTGTACTTGCGAATCCACTCCACCTTCTGAACATCAAATGTGCTCTGGGCCTTTACCCTCTTTCCCTTCCTGCCTCTTGGAACAGGGATAGACAGGCCTAGGGAGAGAGAAAAAATATTTTACAGGTAATTAAACATTTCAATAATACAAGTTTTAACAGGAAAACACAAGGAAAGGCCAAAAGCATTCAACAGCACTGACTATATAAAATGTATAAGATTATAGAAAACAAGACCTTTACAAAATAAATGTGTTTTTTTCTCTTTCAAAAAAATGATTTATACAAGTTAGAAACATTTTGTGATGAGGTGCTGCTCCTACCAGAGTGGTTGAGTAGTGTTTGGGGTTCGCGCCCGTTCTCTGGCGGTGTGATGAGCTCCCAGATGAAACTCTTGATATTCTCATCACCACGGTAGTGAAGAAGACAGAAGACGAGGATGACGCGACAGATCGTCTCCACGTCACGTTCACTCAAACGACGCTTACATCTGGCGTGAGACAGAATGTCCCTCCAGCGACCCCAACTGGAGAAGAAGAACACAGATGATGGGAGGGACATAATTGAAGTGTATACATTTTTTTAAAAAAAGTTTAAAAAGTTATTATATCTAGTGCATAAAACTATTAGCAAAGTCTACAAACCCATAGACAAGCAGGTGTTTCTCCACCCGGAAGCAGTCAGTGCGGCCATAGCCCCCTCCACTGTGACGGTCGGAGCGTCTGGAGGCACGTGACTGTCTAGAGTTGGCGGGTGGATATTCGTCGTCACTGTCCAGATCAGACAGGTCTCCACCTTCACCTCGTAAACTGGAGTATTGACGTGTCTGCTTGCGGATTCTGGGAGTATCGATCACAAGGGTGTTCTGCAGGAGGGAAAGTAACTTTTTAGTTAATCACATATTAATCCAATCAATTCTTAAATATTTATCACACAGGCCTTAATACAATCAGAAAGTACACATGTAAAATCTACAGTGTTTAACATGCTGTGGAGTGCAGCACTGTAACCTCTGGATGACAAAAAATTACCTTTCTGTTGATGGAGTCCATGTCAATGTCAGCTTTCTTGGCCCACTTCTGCCAGAACTCAGGGTCATCGAGGGCGATGTCATTGCGGTTCTCAGAGGCCACAAAGCTAGCTTTGGAGAATGTGGAACCCTTGCCTTCACTCTCAATGGTGATAGTGGTGGCTCTTCGCTGAAGGATCTGGTCGATGTCTTCCTCACAGAAGCGACTACCTTCATCATTCTCATCCATGATCGCAGCGTAGGCTCCTTTCCTCAGCAGGTCTTCAATCTCCTTCTTGGAGAACTGCTGGATCTGTTAAAGGAGACACAGAAATTAGATTGCCTATCCAGCCCAAATTGGTTTAAGGAAACTCAGCATTCAGAGTAAAAGAGATATAACACAATTGACCAGCCTTAAAATGACCTGGCAGTTGATGTTAATGACTGGCAAGTTTCTCACCCCGTTGACATTGCTGTCTTTATTGCCACTCATGCTCTGAAGGACAGCACGATCCAGGCCGAGCTTCAGACTTGCTTTGTCCAGCATCTCCCTTTCATAGGAGTTCCTAGTGATCAAACGGTAGACCTTCACAGCCTTAGACTGGCCAATACGATGACATCGGGCTTGGGCCTGAGGGAAGAATTAAAACAATGAGAATGAGATACACATACAAGAGCCTGAAACAAAGAAATGCAAAGATGATCTCGTTGTCTCATTGAACTAACTTTAAACCAAACAATACAGCACAATCTTCTACCTGCAGGTCATTTTGAGGGTTCCAGTCAGAGTCAAATATAACACAGGTGTCAGCAGCAGTGAGGTTAATACCCAGGCCGCCAGCACGGGTACACAGCAGGAAGACGAAGCGGTCTGAGTCAGGCTTGCTGAAGCGATCGATGGCAGCCTGACGTAAGTTCCCACGCACTCTGCCATCAATTCGCTCATAAAGGTATCTGTAAAAGTGATTATCATCAACACAGTCAAATTTGGTTTCATAATACTAAAAACAGTTATTGCATCAGATTTTTTAAAACATATACCAGCTGCATTATGCACCATGGCCCTCTAACCTTTTGTTAATGAGGTAGTCCTCCAGAATGTCCAAGCAGCGCACCATCTGGGAGAAGATGAGCACTTTGTGGCCACCAGCCTTGAGGCGAGGCAGCAGCTTGTCCAGTAGCACCAGCTTGCCGGCTGAGCGAATCAGGGCCTGCAAATGGAAGTCGGGAGCCAGGGGGTCATACACCTCCCGCAGCTCTGCTACGATCTTCTCCTCCGCGCCTGGAAAGAAAATCAGAGATTAAATTTTGTGATGAGATCTTTTCACAAGTGGAATGGCATGAATCTACTGTGCAGCTAATATTGAGTATTATTTGTCCAACATTTCATCTTTATAGAACCACAATGTTTCAAGTTAGAAGTGTTATGTTGTGACACATTTATCAAAAAATGCAGCTCCTGCGATTTACTGATTGTGAGATTTAATCATGGAGGATATCTTTGACGTTTCTATTGATAATAATCGGCTTAAAAAAGTAAGTGCTGATTGAATTTTTTTTCTGTTTTATTTTGCAGTCCTTGCTTACAAAGCATATATTATGCTATAACCTGCAAAACTCGCGCTCATTTCTCTCACAGCTCAAACCTGCAAGTGCAGTTTATCAAATGCAGACAGCTTTGGAGAGACATTCCACCTCTGATTCTACATTAGCTCACTGTTGCAAAGAGTAGTAAATAAACACAAACTACAATGACTTGTGACACCTTCTGAAATGCTATATTCAATATATTTAGCCAAGCTAAATATTAATATTTTAAATACTATTGGAAATAGATGTACAGTTGTACATTTCTCGATATAACAAGCACACAAACAGCAAGATGCAAAATGCAGAGAGTTACACAACCTAAACACAATGTTTATAATCAGATCAGCAGAGAGTATAAATTTAAACTTATCAACAGTGACTGCAGAAGAGCGAGTTAATACAGTGGTGCAAATACCATTGATGAGGTAGGGGTGGTTGCAGCACTTGCGTAGCTCCATCATAGTGTTGAGCAGGTTGGGGACATTGCTGTTACTGTTTGCCCCTAAACTGAGGAAGCTGAAGTTCCTCTCCAGGATGGCCCGGTAGTACTTCTTCTGGACATCTGTCAACTCAACCTGAGAGAAAGCACAGTCCAGCAATCAAACAGTTGCCTCATTTTGTGACATTTAAATCTCCGAACAAGTGTTTGAAATGAGAGCTTATACTGAAGGTGTACTGTTATCACTAACCTCAATGATGGTCTCCTGTTTGGGTGCTAAGTTTTTCTCAACATCCTCTTTGAGCCTTCGCAGCATCATTGGTTTCAAGATGGCCTGCAGCTTCTGCACCTGTGGATCCAAACAAAGAAAATTTTTCTCACTAAGAACTATACAATACCAGTAAAATATGTAGATGTGCAAGACAAAGAACACAAATAGGTGGGTTTGAATATGAGTATTACAGTGTCAACACAAGTGTTTATTTCACACCTGTTCCTCTGTTTTGAGGTCTCCAAAGTCTCTTAGGAATTCAGTCTCAGAAGGGAACTGAGCAGGCTCCAGAAAATGAAGCAGACTGAAGAGTTCCTCCACAGTGTTCTGCAGAGGAGTGCCGGTCAACAACACCTTGTGTTCCTAGGAGAGACCACAAAACACAAATAGAACTTAGTGGAGAGGGACAGAGGGAGGAGACACAGCGGATAATAAAATGGAGAGGTAAAACCAAATAGAACTTAGTGGAGAGGGGAAAGGAGGTATATTTAGAGTAGAAGAAGAAAATACAGAAGGAACAAGGAGGACAAAAGGAAACATAAGATTGGAGAGGGCAGAAAAGATCACAACTGATGAGGAAAAACTCTAATCAAACCCTAAAAGTTAATGATAGTGTCAAATTGGTTCTGCTGTCTTACTTTTTATCTTGTAAAAACTGCACGTATTTCTTAAGTGCACCATTTAACTCATGTGTCTTACTTAAAATCATATGCACATCTGATCAGTGATTTTGCTCCAAATTCCTGCTGGACTAAACTCACCAGGTCCAGCATCTTCAGACTGTCCAACAGCTTGCAGTTGCGATTCTTTAGTCGATGAGCTTCATCAATGATCACACAACGCCAGGCGATCTCCCTCAGCTCTGGGCAGTCAGATAACACCATCTCAAAGGTCGTGATGAGGGCATCAAACTTGTACGCACCTGGGATCAAGTGCTCCTGTAGAGAAAAAAATGTCAATTGTTTCACTAGACATGTTCAGTGTCAGTTAAGTGTATCAACATCAAACATTATTGATAACAATACCTTGTCATCCTTGCAGTACATCTCATACTGCTGGATCATCTGTCGGCTGGCCAGGCTGCCGTGGTAGACAATGGCGTTCATGGCGGTCCATGTGGAGAACTCCCTCTCCCAGTTGGTGATGGTGGAGAGGGGGGCAATGACCAGGAAAGGGCCTTGGATGCCAGCAGCGTATATCTCTGACAGCAGTGTGATAGACTGGATGGTCTTCCCCAGACCCATCTCATCTGCCAGGATACAGTTTTGCCTGAAAGACCAGAAACAGGGTAATCAGTTAACCCTCAGCCATTTCAAAAGGACAAGCTTCTTTTGGAAAGTAAATGACGAGATGTACACCTCATGTTGTCCTCTATGTTATGCTTTACTGCATTTCTAGTACTGTTGCTTTAATTACAGCCTTGTACCTGATATCACAAATCCAGTCTGACTGTGGCTTCAAAGTGCACCTCTCTACAGGTGACCATGGAATGTAGTGTGTGTCTGGGTGTGATTAATACCTGTTGTACCAGTTGAAGAGCAGCCAGTTGACTCCTTCCAGCTGGTACTCTCTGAGCGTGTTGCCATTATTGTATTCTCTGGACTCCTCCAACTTCTTCCATGAACTGGCAGATGGCCGTGGCTAGGTAGAGAGAAGAAAAAAATGGTTGAAAAGAAGAAAAGGCATAATAACAAAAAAAAAAACAAACAAACCTATGTTTGTTATGTCACACAGGTTCATGACATACATTACCAAGGATTCTTTTTTATCCACATTCCCTAAGCTAAGAAGAGGGGAAATTTGTAAAATGTTGTCTACGCACATGGTTGCATGCTGAGCAGATCTTGAGTCATGCTGGGCCATGCCAGCATGTTCTCCACGGTTCAATTAACAAAGCCTGTTCTTTCTCCTGTGTTTGAGGCTGTATGTGTTAACTGGCAAACTGGCATTTTTTTATTCTTAAGAGCGTATTGTCTCTGTCAACAGGTCCATCTTGTGGATCCATTTCTAAATATTATTTTGTTTGATTTTTTTTCACAAAAACAACTAACAAAAGAGGGTGACACAGCTTGATTTGAACAGAGGATTTGCTTAAATGGTGTGTTCAAAGCCACCTGGACCCTTCACTTTTTTGTCTTAGAAACCAGTTCCCTGGCTTTTGGAGAAATGCAAGAAGGTTCTATGACAAAATCTTTTCTCCTCATACTCACTGCATCTTTTCTTTATCGAGGCATAATTTTTTCTACTGGAGTCAAGCTTAAAGTTTTTGCCTTTTTTTCACACACATTTTACGTTTTCTGATGCCAATTCACATTAAACAAAAAAATAACCTCATAAATCAATAAATGAAATTTTCAAAACAATTTGGCAATTAAAAACAAACTTTGATTTAAATTGCTTCTTGTTATCTTATATTTGACTACTCACCGTTCTCTTCAAGCGAGGTTGTCGGTTTTGGATTTTGCCGAACTCTTCAACCTTGCCCTCATCCACATCCTCCTTCAGTTCCCAGGTGGCGTCTTCATATGGCAGAGAGCACCACTTCACCAAGTAGTAAATAACAGGCTAGAGGGAAAAAAGTGAGAGCAAGCATTTAACTATGGCAAACACAATACTTGATTCAAAAAAATAAAGGAAAAAAGGGTCAAATTTTTAGGGAAACAAAAAAGCATCTCTTTTGTCCAACTGTGAAAGAGACCTGGTCTCTCACCTCGCCATTGTCCTTGTCCACACTGTGGGAAACATCCAGGATCCTGTCCACCTCTACGTAGTCTGGGTTAAAAGGCTCCTCATCCTACAGAGAACCACAGGGTCAGAGTCAGTAGGGCGTATGTAGGACGTTATAGTTTAATTAGCTGGGTAACATCCTAAAATAAGAGGTCTGAGCATGTGCTTCCCTCTCACCTCCTGGAAAAGGTGCCTCATCTGTGCATGTTTGGTCTTGAACCTCTTGATCTTTTGATGGATCCTCTTATCTTTCTCCAGCTGCTCCAAAGTGGCCCACTCACAGTGTAAGTATGAACTGAGAATAAGAGAGGCAAGTTTTACTCACCTGGATGTTTCCTAAAAAAATAAAACTGTCAAGTGCTAAGAAAGATGTTATCAATAAAGATATCAAAACTTACTAGTTCTTGTATTTTACAAAGAATTCCTCAATATTAGCATACTGGCCCTGGGACACCTGAAAGAGAAGAACATTCTTTGGGTTTTTTATGATTCTTAAAATTAGATTACATTTATTTTAAGTAAAGAAATTAAATATGCATACTTCTTTCTTGGTTAACCTCATAGACAGAACTTTGTCTACAATGGCAGCATCTTCCTCACTTGGATTTTCCTGTAAGATAAAAATGTATTTTATTGAATACTGTCGTCCTTACAGACTTCAAATCCAACATTGCAGATACACATTATGTATAAATTAAGAGATCCATTCCCTTTTCAAACAGTGTCCATCTCCTTTTCACAACCCTTCTAATCTTACCAGAGATTAAATAACTCTGTAACATAGCTCTACACTCACCACAAAAAACTGCATGCTGGGCTGTCCTTCAGCATCCAGTTCCATTTCCTGTTTAAGCTGCGCTGCTGTCCCACCACTGATGGAGGCCACAGCTGCTGTAGTTGTAGTAATGTCTACATCTTCCTGCTCATCTTCATCATCTGTTATCTTGATATCCAGGTCCTCTGTGTATTTCTTCCTCTTCACCACACGGTTAGAGCGCCTCTTCTGGCCAGAGGAGAGAGGTTTAAGTTGAGGGACTTTTTTTAAAAGGTCAAACAAAAAGTTCTAATAGAAATCCACATTTGCACACACCGCAGTGTAAAATGTATCTGTCAAGTGAACAGATATGATTCAATGCAGAGAAAAGAAAGCAAAAAAACACAGAGAAGCACACTTTGTAAACTGCGCAAAGTCCAGCTCCAGCTAAAACGGGTTTTACTACATATTAATACCTTATTTGAGACATTATCGTCCCCCAGAGGCACCACAATATAAATTATTTCAGTTTCATTTTCTGGCAGCGACCCAAAGCAGGCCGGTCACCAAAAGACAGGCGGTTAGACAGAGGTTACCTCACTTCAGCTGAACATTAAACTATAATTTAACATTGACAAGTGTGACCTTTTGGTTTTCTGACGACATTATCATACATGATTTCTAACTAACAACTTACATGAAAAAGGCATGTGGCAACCAGAGGATGCCTTAGATTTTCTAGTTGTCCATCATTTTTAGAGTTGTGCAAATTACAAATTTAATCTAAGTGTTTCAATTGAAATATATAGTATGATTGACTGCGGTTAATTTAATAAACAACTCAATTACAATAAAATTTAATATGCAGAACAAACTTACAGATAACGCAATTATAAATGGCCGGGGAGAAAAGATGAAACAACAGAATCACAACTGATCAGTGTAAGCCGAGTAGGGTTAGCTTAAAACACAGCATGTTATATTATCCTTATTTCACCTGTCTATCCTCTGCTCAGTGGTGTATGTTGAACTGGACAGGGGTCTACACAGGTGCCTTACATGTGGTTTCTGATAGTGTTGTGCATGAACATCTCAATGTTGCTATAGTTGGTAGATCACTCTCAGTGTTTTTTTAATCTGTCAAAACGACTGACAGTCTGTCAATGACAGAATATTCTGTCAACGTGCCAGCCCCCCAACAGGGAGGCAAAAAGGATCCAAAATAACCCTGCTACTGCAGAAACAACCAAACTGGACTGTAGAGGGCAAGAGTATAACTGGAAAATAAGTCCATCTTACCTTCCTACTCCTTTTTTTCATGCCACAGCAAATGTCAGATTATATGTGCAGTTAATTAGTAGATCCAGGTGTATGTATATGTGTCTTACTGTAATTAAATCTTCTTCCAGCGCAGCAGGTGAGGCAGGACTCAACTCTCCATCAGAGTGATCCGAGGAAACATTTCTCTTTCTTTTCTTTGCTCCCACCAGAGTAATAGTGCTGTAGGAGAGAGAGGAAAGACAAATACATGAAGCAGCAGTAAAATGATAGCAATAAATATCCATCTACATAGCCATTTTCAAATGTAATGAAAGAAGTTGCATTCAAATGAAACCCATCTCACATAAATCACTTACTTTGGCTTGGTCTTGCTTTTGCTCTTGTTCCCAGCCCCAGGTATTACTGTACATCCAGCCACCCCAGTTGTTCCTCCTGGTGGCTTCACTTTGCCCTTTTTGTCAGCCCCAGCTGCGGTTTTGGGCATCGTTCCTGCGGCCACGGGACTTTTCTTCTTGCTTCCTCCTCCACTGGTCTTTTTCTTAGCAGCAGACACCACGGTCACAGTACCTCCCGTTTCAGGGGAGGTCTGTGTGGCTGGAAGCTCGTCCTGGTTCAGGACTCTGGGCAGGTTCTTTTCACCACGTGCTTTGGCCCGAGCGATAGCTTCAGCCACAATACGGTTTGCTTTTTCCTGCTTGCACAGGATCTCCACTCGTCGCACAGATGAAGGCTCGCCAGGGGCCTTGGTGATGCGGATGGCCTGGGACGGAGTGGTGGTTGTAGTGGAGGGGCCTGCGGTCGACGAGTTGATGACCTTCACTACCGAGACTGTGCCACCAGCAGAGGTTGCTGAGCTTGTCTGTGTGAAAGACAATGTGTAAGAATGAATAAATTCTCTGCATTTTAAACTCTAATTCATTGCATAAAATACAAGTAATCATCTGTGCTCATCCGTCGATCTACCTGAGGCTGCAGGAGCATTTTGAGTGGCACTGCGACTCTCTGTCCTCCTTGGCCCTGTGAGATCTGCAACACCTGTGGGCTGCCAGTATTACCAGCTCCTGAGACTAGCTGGTACTGTGAGAGTGAAAGAGCAGTGATCAAATCATAATTCCAGAAAAACCAAAGAAGTAGACAACAAATTCTAACAAGCCAGGTTACATGTAACAGTAAAATAGAGAAGCAGATACAGTATGAGATCTGAGACTTTGGCAGGACTTTAAAGAAGACTCAGGCATTTTTTGAAATCTGCTTCTTTGGCATCCTATCAACAGTAGGATAAAGGCAGCAACAATTTCATCTCTGTACTCTGACACAGATTGCTTGACAGCTTTCAAGTTGGAAAAGACACCTTTTAAAGCACTATGATAAATGTTTCTCTTTACTCTCAAAAATCATGCTAAACTAGGCTAAACCCATCCTGAAGCATTATCTGTTTTACATGTACAGAAAAGAGTTTTTTTCTTTGATCAAAAGCTCAACACTTGTTCCCTCATCATATTGACTTTTGAATCATGTGAGACAGGGACAGTGGTTGATGTCTCCCATTCATTCCTCATCTCTCAATAGACTTACAGTTAGAGTAATGGAGAAGTATTTAAGCCCATAATGACATAAGTTTAATGCTTATGTTGCCCTTAACAAAATGAAAAACAGTTTGCCCTGATTAATTTTGAAAGCATAGAGGCCAATAGGTAAAAACCCATTAATTCATCATGTGACCAATGGCTCAACTTTGTCACTCAGCTCCTCAGTCGAGGACAACAGGGCTAGGTCTGCTGTTATGTCCAACTGAAAACGGCAGTATACTGCAGAGAGATTTACGTGGCAGTGATAGGCTTAATCGGCATTGTGTGAACTTGTTTGGCACAGGCTTGAATATTACAGATGTTCATATATATGTAAAAAACCTGCACTGCAGGTTTAAAAGAAAACAGCACCTCATCAAAGGAGAGAACATGAGAGCTCAGACTAATGTGTCAGAGAGAGGAAGACAAGATGGAGGAGAACACATACTGCAGGAAAAGACTAATATGGTTTAACAAACCAGTCTTTCAAAATTTTAAAACACTTCTTCCTCACCTTAACTCCTCCTTGTTGGTTGGGCTGTTGCTGCACCTGCAGCTGAATTGTAAGGACTTTGGGCTGCCCACCAGCCTGACCTGCAGTTCGAGCCTGGGTTAGGGCTGCTAGCTGGCTTCCCTGGAGCACCAGTTTACCTCCAGGGAGCTGACCCAGCACTAACCTGGCCGGGGCCTGGGTCTGCTGCTGTTGTCCAGCCTGAGCTGTCTGAACCTGCTGGATTTGTGTGACCTGCTGCTGGGTTGCACCAGCCTGACCGGCTGGTGCGGCTGAGCCAGCCTGGGAGGGCTGCTGTAGAACCAGCGTGATCCGCTTTGCTTCACCACCCTACAAATGAAAACACAGAACAAAACTGATTGGGACATGCAAGAAAAAGATTGATTAAAAAAAAACAGCATTTGAAACTCAGCAACAATGAGCAGACCATAGTACCAGCCCAAATATCACCTGCTGAGGTGCAGCTGTTAGGGTAACACCTGTCCAGTTTTCATAGCAGAAGAGGTGGTGCTTACCTGCGTTTGGGCCTGCATGGCTGGCTGAAGCTGTACCTGGCCCTGAGCCTGGCCTTGAGCCTGGACTTGGATCTGGGGTGCCTGGGCTTGGGGCTGAACCTGGATCTGGGCAGCCTGGGGCTGGCCTGGGACTTGAGCCTGACCTTGGGTTATCTGTGTCTGGGCTGGGATCTGCACCTGAACAGTCTGGCCTTGTGCCTGCTGGGGCATGGAGGTCAGCAGCATCTGTTTCACTGGCCCGTTGGGGGACTGCAGCAGCCTCTGCACCCCTGCAGCACCCACCTTGACTTGTGTCTGACCTGGGCTTGCCTGATTCAGAACGGTCCCCCCCTGCAGTATGGACACGCCAGGTTTAAGAGGGCTGCTAGACAAGACACGGATGACCTTCCCACTGGTCTGGCCTGTAGCTCCTGATACAGTCTGCAGCACCTGGGCTTGACCCTGTGGACCTTTGAGAATGACAATTTTACCACCAGCCTGCTGTGTGATGGCAGCTAGTTGCTGTGGAGTGAGCTGGTGAGTTATCTGTGTGAGCTGTGTGGTGGCAGTGGTGGTGGCCGGAGAGCTGGAAACAGTCAGAGGTGAGCTAAGCAGGACAGTGCTACTGGTGGCCACGCTGGTGTTGCTGACCATAGGTATGGTGGTCTGGGCCTGGATCTGAGGTACAGTTTCAACAGGGGCAGGGACAGGGGCCGGGGCTGCAGCTATAGGAACAGTCTGTGCAGTCAGCACTGGTACTGGCTGTTGTGTGGTGGCTTGAACAGCAGCAGGGTCCGAGACGACAGGAGCCGCTACAGGAACATTAAGCCCTGTGTTGACCGTGAGCTCAGGCTCGGCTGGTGGGTCCACCTGGCCCAGTGCCAGCTTTAGGGCCTCCTCCACAGGGTCTGAGGAGCCCTGAGAGAAGGAATCGTCCGGTAGGGCATCCAGGTTAAACAGAGGTGTGTCCTCAAAGAGGTCCATGATGGGGTCTGCCATCTTGCCCACTCCACACAGGGAGACGGGCACAACGTTAAAAAGACGCTGAGATGAAAGCTAATTTTTTACAGTCCAGTTTTTATCAACTTTCAGTTCAACAGCTGGTGAAAGAGGAGAAACATTGATGTTAATAAAGCACAAGTATGTAACTTTGAAATGAGTTAAACAAATACTACTGTATGGTAATAGGTAGCTTATTATGTCACCCAAACCTGTTTCAAATCTTAATACAACTGCAGTTTGGTGAGCCTCCCTCAGTGCTTAGTAAGGGTCTTAAAGTATACAAAGACAGTCAGGAGCAGACATTACCTTTACAAATGTGGCCCTACATGGCAATAAAATCTCTAATTTCCCTCTCAGCTACAAATGTTGTTCTATGTTCTTTGATTCCTGCAGCAGGAAGAGAGCACTTTCCTCCAACAAAATTTCTTAGACATACATGACTTTCATACATTTATTTTCTCTAAGCAGCGACTGGAATGATCAAGCTTACTTTTGGTTAGTTAACACATAACATCACAAAACACCAAGAATTCACTAAACAACTATGAAGAACGGAAAAGTTACCTAATTATGCTTAATGTCCAGTCTACCAATGACTACTATTTGTACAAAAATTAGTTTTTTAACATGACAAACTCAAACAAACTCTTTGCCACCCTGTCCACAAAATGGTTTAATTGTGACATTAAAGGTTTAGAAAAAGATAAATTGAAACAAGTAAGGTAGTTCGAATACTTTACTACAAAGCTAGACTACGCAGTAAAGAATTAGTGAATGAAAATAGTTGGTCGTGAAGTCAGACGAGGAGGGTACTGATGCTGGAGAGGTAGGATGCTTTCCTCTCTGGTCGTAATGCAGTCTTTCACACAAAACCGTCGGCTAGCATTAGCTTGTACCGCGACCAAGATGTGCCTATTACAAAAGCGTGTGTGGCACCGAAAACGTTTGAAAAAACACGGTGTGTTGTATGTTTTGAACCGATACCTTGCTTCTCTGTCATTTACGACCAACCATTCAGTCTACCGGACTCCTTCAATCTCATCAACAAACCGGACCAAACCAAAGCAACGTGCCACAATAACCATTGCCCGTCAACGTTCAGACACAGGTTAGGCCGCAATACTGTTTCGGTTGGTCTGCGTCTATTTTTCGGCAAAAATACCTGAAAATAACCATCACATTCACTGCCCTAACTCTCACAGTAATAATTTCGGGGTGCTAAATTTACCTTTGCATCGACACACATGGCTTTCTCCGTCTCACAACACTGTACGATTACAGGAAACGGCCAGGGAAGAGCAGGAACTAACTTTCTTGCCAGAGAAAGCGTAGAACGCGTGCCCCTCTGATGCTACCAGACGATGATTGGTCACTTTTCTATGAAGCCGGTAGCATACAGCTATTTAATTGGCTGTTGGAATTATCCGTCATGTGCACGACCGCTTCTAGGCGGGATGAGAGCCATAGTTAGGTTGAGAGAACAATAAATGCGGCCTAGCAGGGACCATTTGACTGGGTGATCTTCACATTGCTGTTTTACTGCCATAGATGCTCTCATTTTAGACGCTGGTCCCGCAGAGCTTGTTAAAGAGAATAGTAGGCGCTTTAATCATCACAAATGATAATGAGGTGTATAAGCCCGATAGACGTAGTTTGTAAATGACATTGTCCATTTTTTTTCTGGGTATTATTTCATGAGGTTCTGCTCAGGAATCATCTTCTTCTTGAGCTATTGCTTTATGACTTTCTAAAAATATACATCCACACAACCTGGATATATCGATTTTTTTCCCTTTCATTTTTATTTATTATTCTATTCTGAAATTTCAAAAAGTGCTTTCTTCCAGACACCAACGTGATGACTTGCCTCCATGGGTGATTCAGTTCCATGTGATTAAGTTATGGCGCCCTCTAGTGCCCTCAGACTGAAATATTACTATTAGCTGTTTTGACTCTAATATTGTTAAGATTCAATTTATTTATTTAAGGACGACCAGATTAACCTGGTAGTGGGCACGTGGCAGGAAACCCCTGCTGCTTTTACTTTTTTTTATCTCGGTAGGTTTGTTAAGTGGTAATCAGTTTATTTAATTATACAATCACAAATGGATTTCAGCTTTTGCTGGTCCCTTGGGGTCTGGGGCCCCAGGGCTAGCTGCTGGTCTTGAGCTATGATATTACACGTCAAAAAACTAGAAAAGAATTTAAAGAAGTTTTGCAGAACAACTCAAGTGTTTTTGATCAGAAAAAATACAATATGTTCATAGAGTTTCCCATCTATTACCATTACAGCCTCTCTAGTCAGTGCATTAATGTGACACCATGAATTAATGTCTTGGTTCTCCATATCCAGAAGTAGTTACTGGCCTGATCAAAAATCATGAAAGTTTGATTCCAATATGAGACATGCAGACAGCAAGACAAAGATAGAGAGGAAGAGAGAGATTGTAGTCATGAAGCAGGGAAGCGTAAGTGACTACATGTGACAGCACACCACACTTTATCCATTGCAGCCCTGTAGAGAGGAGCATGTCTGCTCGCCAAAGCCTCCATCTGTCTGCAGCCCTGCAAGGTGTATCCGCTATTCACCACGCTTTCACTCTGCCCCATGCTGGTCTGCTTCATCCAAGCCAACACCATCTCTGCTGGTGAGAGCTATATTTACAAACAGCTGCCGTAGCGATGGGAAGAGCACCATGAGAGGAGGGGCAAACACTGTTGGGCAGGCGCAGATTTAACAGGCACACCCTTAGCGTTGCACATTAACTCCATTATTTCATTACATTTGTCCAGCAGTGCCTCATTACATACTGTCTTTCTTCAAATATTTGTGGCAATGCATGCAAGAGTGATAAACTGAGCCAGCTTATATGACTTTATTTTAATGTTTCCTCCTTTATAGAAATTTCTGTGTAAATAAACATTTGTTGCAGGAGACTAACAGGCATATAGAGGAGCATCAGTCGTACAACACAGCATAGTAAAGGGCAAGTTTGGTGAGTTTGTTAGTTAGACAGGATGCCACGCTGAGCACAGCGGTGTTTCATACATTTTAAATGAAAAAGAAAAATCCTAGCACAGAAGCCCACATTTTGTCACAATTAAAAGATCTCTTATACAAATCCAGCAAATATTTATACACAGAAACAGAGCAAATTCAATCCACAGATAAATTACTGAGCATTTCAGCCTCTTTCTCTCCTCTCTCTCTCTCTCTCTCTTTTGGTCTTAAGTGAGAATAATCTTACTTTGAACAATCTTAATCTCATTTTTGCGTGAAGTACATCCTCTCATGCACAGTACAAAGAGTTACAGATTGAAGCCTTCCTTTTTTTATTTTTTCTTAATCTTCCAACATGTTAACCTGCTCTCCAGCCACCTTCTTCACAAGGGGAAGACCAGAAACCCAGAGAAGGTGGAGTACTTCCAGCCTCCCATTAGGTTGCCTCTCTCAAGTCTGAGGTAGGCCTTGTCCCCCTTCTCCATGATCACCAGGCCGGCATTAGTGGCAGCTTCTCTAGTCACATCCTGGTCTCCAGCAAAAGCTGAAATCATTGGCCAGCCATTCAGCATCAGGCTGACCTAAGAGAAAGCAGATAAAGGAATTAGGAAGTACATTTTGATCCACTGCAATTAAAACTCGAAGTGTCATAGTTGAGGAGTCGTACCTGGATAGTTTGTCTATTGTAGGCCTTTACAACGTGGAAGTTGAAGCTGTACACACCTCTTCTTGGTGCCAGGAAGACACTGGTCTCTTGGTCAAAATGAGTGCCTACGTTTACCAAAATCTGCAACAGCAAGGGAGGGAGAAAAAGGAGGAGGGCAAGCTGATATGTAATTTGCACATGATAATACAAAGGTACAGTAGGGGAAAAAAGCACTGGAAAAAACACTGAAAACCAGTGATAAACAGTGGGACTTTTGTCATAAGATTTCCCTCAATACCACATACTTTATATAAGTGCTCACTTAGTGGGCACTTAGGTCATTCTTTTTGTCCATGCAATAAGATTTTGAACTTCTCCCTGAATACAGAGTCCTCCTTTTTAAATTGCCAAAAAAGCCTCAAATACCTGTGAAAATGCAGACCATCAGCATGGCTTAAAGTTCAGTGTTAACCTCATCAGCATTTCTCCTCACTGCCAAAACTCTGACCATATGTGCATCCCTTTGGCGAAACACTTCTGACTACAAAACACTTGGAAAAAAGCTTATACAGTAACAGATTTAAAAGAAAGAAAAGAAAACCTTGAAAGAGAAGAGGTCTAAGATGACTCTACATCTTGATCTCTGAACTGAAGACAATGTTTAAAGTAATTCATCCTTACATGCTAAAAATGAGCTTTAACTGAAAAAATAAACTGCAAAATGACTCACTCTTACTTAAAGACATGTAAGCAGTCATATACTCACATTATCAAAGTAGATGATCATGGTGCGGTTGCTCATGTCCGTAGGCTCATGGTTGGTCTGGCGGCTGGCGGAGAACGCCACCCGACCAGAGCCAGAGCGGACTGACATGCCCAGGGCGTTACCAGCAGGCTCGGATGAAGGCGTGGAGTCACATATGACCAAGCATTTACCCTCGAGGATGATGGGTTCTGTGTCATTCTGGCCCCTTGACTCCATGGGTCCCCAGAACAGGAGCAGAGCCAACAGTATGGGGAGGCTGTAGGTGACTAAACTGGGATGCATGACTGAACCTGGGCTGTTAGGTCAAATATCTCTGATTGACTCTGAAGACAAGTGTCACTTTAGACAACTTGAAATTAAAACAAACATGCTATGAAGAAATAAACTGGTTTTGGGAAAATTCTCCAAACTTTTTCCTCTTTTTTTGTGAAACTGACAGCCTTCAGCTTAAGTACAGTGACATCCACCAAGGCAGCAATAAAGCCAGCAGATGGGTCTAAGAGCAAACGGATATTCAAACAATATTCAGAACTGATCACTGGCCATAGCTGTCACTCATTCCCTTTCTGTCTTTCTTTCCTGTCTCCTTTTTTTTGCTCCCACAAATCCCAAATCTCTTCAGCATCTACGTGCTGCGTCAGCAGAGGCCAAAATGACAGTCAAAAAAAGATCTCTCTGACTTTTTAAGTTGATTTCTTCAGCAAAAAACCTGACAGGAGGGCAGAAGAGACACAGCAGGGAAAGAGAAGAAAGGGTTTAAAAAAGACAAAGTGCAAAGTGAGTAAGTCTGTGCTCAGACATTCACTGATGGAGAAAAAGAGGGAACATTACAAGATGCTGAGGGGAGGTGAGGAAACACAAAAAAAAAACAAAAAAAAAACAGATGAGGTAAGATTCTGGAGAGGTGACAGGGAAAAGATGTAGGACCCAGAAGGGAGTGAGAAACAGAGAGGGAGTGGGGGAACAACTCCACTGAGTGACCATCTGTCTGTTACACGTACCCCCTCCCCACCCAACGCTGCTCAACACGCATTCCCTCACACGACACACACGCACACACACACACACACTCTCTCTCTCTCATTTGTGCTTTTGTTTCACACATAGCTTTACATGAAAAAGTCACTTTTTTCTTTTTCCTCTAATTTCTTTTTCAAGTTCAATGGCTAATTTTATTGTTTAGCTCATAGAAATCAAACATTAATGGGTTAGGACCTCATAAAGTTTCAAAAGGTACATTTTTAAATACCAAGAAACAACAGCATGTGTGAAAACGTAACTTTCTCAGCTTTAATTAACCTTATTTCAATGAACAAAAAAAAAACATTAGCTTTTTGGTTGAAGCAGGATCAATATTATTGCAAAATTATTCACAATTATTCTTCAATTACTCACTCTGAAACAAATGCTCTAAAAACAACCAATTGTACACTCTCAGCATTTAAAGTGAAATAGATGATCACCTGATTCTGTCTCAGCAGTCTTGTATTTCATATCAGGTGAAAAACATTTTCCTCCCGGCTGGAACTCTGTAACACGGTCAAAAATCCTTTTTCTCTTGCTCCTCTATCACATTATTTAACAGCACGGCAGTCAGTCTGATCGTAACCAAGCCAGAGTGTGCTCTGATATAGCTCTCTCTCTTTGCTTGTCTTTCTCTCTTTCTCTCTCAGCCACCCCCTTTTCTGTCTGCTTCTTTCTCACCCTCTATGTTACATCCGCCCACTCACCTTTACAGTGAAATAAAGAAAATTGGAGTATAATTGGGCGCCTGAGCGGCTTCAAAGAGTAAAGCTGGCGAGTGAGTGGCAGTTGTTTTCCTTATTTCTCTAATACACAATCAAATCAGTGAGTCTTTCTTGTGTGTTCAAGCTGAGTTTAAAAAGATCAAACACCATTTCTTGTTGCTTGTTCACTTTTATGGAAAAATATTTACACCTGCAATGCTTTGTGTAGCTTCTTCTATATGATACTAAAGCAGATATGATCGAGACCGGATTTACTGGATATTAGCATCTGTTTTAAAAGAGTATTTCAGTGTTATTTTTTTAGCATATAAACACATAAACCAGCCTCATGAAGAAACATCTAATGCATAACAACCTGGATATAATTTAGTATTCACCTCTTATATCTATTATTCAAACTGAGGTAGAGCATCAGAGATGCTTAAAAAAGGATGGGAAGCGTTAAAGCCCAGTTTTGGAAACATCTGACAAAATTATTTCTGGCATCAAAAGTTACCAACATTCTCAGTGTTCTGCATTTTTGTTACTATATCTTGAAGTCACCAGTTACCTGCATTTCAATCACGATGGAATTAAAAGCACATGAGATTTTAGCAATTTTGTTGCAAAACCTTTTCCACTTTCCCTCTTCATTTGCTGTCCTGCCAGGATTCACTCAGATTTGCTTATCTAAGTGCCATTTTCTCTTTTTTCTAATGCTGATTTTAATTTCCGTGTCAGCGTCACTACATCACAGTCTTAGCAGATGTGGCATTGTTTCTTCACTGAGGAAGAGCTCAGCCTGAGATCTGATGGGTAAGGAATATCACAGAAGCTCATCGCAACAGTTTCATTCTTGGTTTGTGGTTTCCAGAAGTAAGGAAATAAATCAACACCACTTTGTCTTGGCATGGCTTTGTTAAGTTACAGTTTAAGTTCAGCCAAGTCGGTGTCCATCAGTATTATTTTCCCCTCCACCTCAGACTTTAACAAAAGAGATGCGGCTGTTGAGCTCAGCTTTGTAGACTCCGAAGCCCAAGCACAGCGGCTGAGTGAAGGTGGTAGAGAAGGTGTGGATGTGGGTCAGGTTGTTGGATGGTCCCACCTCAGAGAAGGTGATGGTGCCTGCGCCATAGTCCACAGCAACAGCAACTCGGTTTCCAGTCATTTGGTGTATGAGGCGGGTCTTCCTGCGGTTGTGCCAGGCAGCCAGCTTCCTGTCATGCTGCTGTGTCAGGCTCCATGATACCTGGGAATTTAACAAAGGCCTTTTAAACAAGGAGCATGCTTTTGGTTAAGACAAGAACTGCAATATTTAAGCATTAATTTGTTATCTGATTTTAAGAAAGTAATCCACAACAATTTGGAAAATAAGTAAGTTCTCATTTATTAAGCAAAACTGACCACAAATCAATATGTCTTGCTTCCAAGAAATAACAAATAGCTGCATTTCTCAGTTGTTTGAATAAAAAAACTCAAGTCACGTCTACTGAACTTTTACTGAAGGAATGACAAGAGCAGTAAAAAATGTTGAGCAAAGAGGACTGATCTTCATATTTATGCATGAAATCAACATAAATGCCATATTTCCATTGTTTTTTCCTCTTTTTTTACTTGAGGTTTTCCAAGTGATTACTTTAAAACATCTTCCTGTTATACCCTCTTCTTCTTCAACGTTTTTTTTGTTGTTGTTGTTGTTTTTTATTAGCCAAGTTAAAAATTAGCACAGTGTTTGCATTTATGTACCAACTCCTAATAATAATGAGAGACAGTAGTGGAAGGAAACGCACATTAATATGCATTTTTTTTGTGTGCTGCATTTGGATGGAAACCTTGTTAGGGCTGTTAAAGTGTTGGATCACTTTAGGGCTCAATTTTTAGAGCATAACACAAAACGAGGGTTATTTTGTTGAGTGCAAATGAACAGTTTCCTCTATGACAGATGATGGAATGAGCACAAAGAACCATTCATATTCACAAAGGCCAGACAAAACCAACTTAGAGTATTGCAAAGGAAAGGTTTGCGGGAAAAGTGGTGAAAACAGAAATTTAAAAACCACTGGGATCAAACAGAGGCTCTACCTCATCCTTATGTTTACACAAACAACTGTTTGGACAAATATGACACATATAACATTTATATGCGTTTACCTTTAACATCAGGAAAAGCTAAATGGAAAAGCTTGTAATGGTAAACTATGAGGCCAAATTGCAAGTTGGAGCTAGTTGATTCATTTGTAGGTAATGAAATGATAGCAACATGTATACGCATGTAAAGAATGTTTAAATGTTTAAATCTTTCTGGCCTCGTACTTGCAGTTTCATAGTAGCTTTAAACTACAGCTACAAAACTTGTGGAAATACACTACGGCCCTCTTTAGAGCCAGTGTTGGGTTTGTCCTTTCTGGGCTAATGTAGAAACATGGCATTGCAACATGGGGGACTGAAGAGGACCCACACCCTCTGGACATATAAGACTAATTCTAAGGAAAGAAAACACTGTAATTTTTACTCTCAGGTGATCACACACTAATGAAAGCATTTTGTACTACTCAATTTTTGGCAATATATCACATTCAATCCTGCACACTAGACTTCTAAACACTACCAACTGTATTAACTGTTTATTGGTTGATACAGTTGTGCTGTGGCACCTTGTTGTTCCCAAAGGCGTTGCCTTCTTTCCCCTTCCGTCCAATACTTCTATAGCAGACGCCAATATCCCAGAACCCCTCAGCTTCCAGCTCCCAATAGTGAGTCCCAGAGGAGAAAGTCTGTACAGTGAGGACCTGAGGCCAGTGGTCAAAACGTTCGGGTTGAGTGGCGCAGGGCAGGCGGTTCTTAACCCGCGTCGCTGAGCGAAGATCATCAGAGATGCTCAACAAGGGATGGGCCGTGTTAGTGTCTAGAGTCAAGGGACTGGTCACTGTATGAGAGAGAAATAAAATAATAAATGCATACAAATAAATAAATTATTATACCCACTCTGATGGTAAAACAGGACCTACAGCATGTTGCGTGGAAACAACAACAGAGTTTTCTCTCCTTTTTTTTAAACTGACAAATATTTCCAGTTCCAGACGCCTACATGTTGTTAAAATGCAACCATCCATGTACACAGACTTAGATACCACACAAAGAAGACTACTAATGATACTTTTACATATATAAGCAGAAAATTACGAAAGAATGACTCTTTGATGGCATAAAACAAATACCACATCAAAAGATGCAAAGATGGTATTCTTATCCATCAAATTTGACATTTTTGGAAATTAACTCTCGTCAACTGAAAATTTAAAGCTAAGCCAGAGGACAGCTAGTGTAGCTTAGCATTAGGGCAGCTTTACAGCTTACTAATTGACAAATTATATAATTTTTGGTTTAATTGAAACAAAATGAAAAATATGAAAATGACAATTTGATGTTTTGCAGAGAATTAGTGGGACTTTTATCAATCTGTATAGCTGTTCCCTGTTTCCAGTCCTAATGCTAAGCTAAGCTGGTGAGCTGTTGGCTGTGGCTTCATTTTTGAAGGATAAATTATGAGAGTAGTATTAATTGTCATGTAACTCTCAGCAAGAAATTAAATGAGTGAATTTTCAAAATGTCAAATCCTTCCTTCAAGAAAGTTAAATAAATGTGATGAGCCCAAGTCACCCATCTGTCACTCACAGAGCTCCCTCTTGAGTTCTCTGAGGCAGCGGAGGGTGGCCGTGATGAAATCTCGATACTTGCTCTCTATGTCCTCCAAGATGTATTTCCTGTCTAGACTGATTGTTTCGGGGGTGAAAAGTGGGCTGTTCAGGTCAGCTAGTAACCTAGAGCAACGAGAGCAAAAGCAGCTTGATTAAAGTCATGAACACATGTAACGTCAAAGCTTCTGTCATGATGTAATTGCATTCATCTATTCATTTCCTTGTCTCCTTGTGTCTCCCTTTATCTCCTTTGTCTCTGACACACATTCAAAGCCTACCTACACACGCACATCAGAGGTCATACCCTTAAGATCTAACATCACACAGAGTTACTGACTTGTTCTGGACTTACTTAGTGTCCTCTGACTGAAAGGCCTGAGGAAAGAAAAGTGAAGGACAGCTGAGAAAAACATGTCAAAGAAACATTCATTCACTGAAAAAATTACAGATGTGCCCTTGGATCTGCAAGACTGGATCTGCAGGACTGGATAGGAAAGTGACAAACATAAGGTTGAGCTTGCATTCAAACATCTATTGACCCCATACATCAGGTAGACACTGTATGCTGAATCTTTTCTCTACAATATATGAGCAAACACAACATGAATAACCCACTGTACTTGGCTCGGACTCTTAAAGTCACTTTTTTCTCACCTCTTCAGTATATAACACATAAAATATTATGCATTATGTGCTGTAGTGAACAACAAAAAATGCATTTATTTGTTAGTTTATAGAACACACACTATGTCGGCCATTGGATAACATCATTTAAGTTTTCCTTGATCTGTTCTGCTGTTTGTACAGAGTAGATGACCCATCATGACAAACAGCACATTTTAGCAACAGGCTAAAAGGCATTCCTACATGATGGATAGATTAAACGAATTAAAAACATATTAAACATTATTACAGCCTCCTCCAAAATCTTTTCTGTTTTTTTGAGAGGATTAATTAAATCTGTGCTACAACAACTGACATGTTAAAGGCCCTTTTTTCATCAGTGCTTCACTAGGAGCAACAGGTCCTACATCAATACCACAGTTTCTGCTAATGATAAAACACTACAGATCATTTTTCTCGAGGGATTGCAGTCCAAACTGTTATATCTGCTTATTGTCACTGCTTTGGGCTCAGCTAAAAAATCAAGACATTACATGGTACTTCAGTCATGACTCAGCACCATGTGAAACAGGATCTCATGACAGTGAATTATTGACTTGTGTTTTTTTGTCATTGTCAGTAAAATCTGAACAAACAACAGCCACTAAGAAAAGTTAGTTTTCTGAGTTTTCAACTCTCATCAATATTATCTGTTAGGGGAAAAAAATGCTCAAAACAATTTTTCTAGGACCTGAAATTTTATTTGTCTTGAACAATTTATCCAGACACAGGAGGGAAGTCAAATCTTTGACAAACAAGAGTTGTAGTAGCCCAGCTAAAGGCTCTGTGTTTAGGCACAATAATATTTTGAGATAAATGCTGAAGCTATGATGACAACATACTTACACCGACAATATTAACATACGATTATTTAGCATGTTCAGTTTAATGTGTTAGTATGCTAATATTTGTTAATGAGCATCAAACTTAAAGTACAGGTGAGGCTGATGGAAATTTCAGCTTTCTATTTAGTTTATCCAATATTAGTAGGTCTTAGTGTTATACAAAGTAAGACCTGACCAGAACCTGGAGCTGATAGTGGCGCTAGAATAAAAATTGGGGTCATTGAGGTAATAGCAACTCATCCTGAGGGGAACATAAATGCCTGCAGGCCCACTTTATTTAATGGTGGTCCATTCAATTCAATTCAATTCAAAACCTAAAATGCTAAGCTCATGGTGGCTCTATTAAGTCAGTCAATCACGGTAATCAAGTTAGTAGAATTGATCCTCTCAAGCCCATAAATGTTGGGACCATTTTTAATGGCAATCCATGAGATATTTTTTGACATTTTTTAGTCTGGACTTCAGTGAAGGAACCACAGACACAATGATATTCCAATCATTTAAGCCTTGCCACTAATATGGCTAAAAAAAGGACTGATTCAGCTCAGTGAAGATATTCTTCTTGGCACACCAAAAGCTCAAACTTATTAACAACTCATTTTCACAGCTGGGAACACTGTAACATTGTTACTCACAATGACCACCTGACTAATACTACAATGCAATCCCATAGTCATAAACAGAATTCTCAGCAAATGCAGAAATGTAAAACAGTGCTGAGTCTTACCCAGATGAGCAGGAAGGGGTCTGTCTCTGCCAGCAGTGAGGCCAGATAGTGCTGAATGCTCAGCGTCTGGCTCATGTCCTCTCTCACCTTGGAGCAGTCTTCATGTACACGATCTATGACCTGCTCTCTCTCCTTCTTGGTGATCTCCCTCAGAGCAACCACCAGCTCCTTCACATGGACCTGCAGGTCGGAGCCCATTTGCTCCACCTGGGTGTCATCCTGCTTCAACGAGTCCTGCAACCAGCCATGACAGATTGGTAGTTGGTGCCAGAGACATAATTATTCTAGCAGTTCTATTTAAAGGGATTAATCAGGAGAATGGGGACAGTCTGAGGGTTATACAGGGAGAGGACTTAAATTTGGGATCCCTAATACAACGTTGCTTTGGCAGTAAAGGGTGAACACCTGCAGATAGTGTCTTTACGTTTTATTTTTATTTCTACAGAAGTTTTTACTCACAGCCATGGTGGCATCAATATTTTCATGCTCTTTAAGTATTCGCTCTCCATCTTTCAGCTTCGCTTCTGCTTTTCTGAGCAGGGTTTGGAGAATAACCTGTTGAATCACACATATATGAGCAACCACACACACATGCATAAAAAAACACAAAACACCACATATTGTATTGTCCTCCAGCTGACCTTTAAATCCTCCTCCACCTGTCGCAGCGCCTTTACTTTGTGCTGAGCGTGGCTTCCCTCCAGCAGACAGTCACCGCACACGTACACCCTCTCATCGGCACAGTAGTAACGCAATATCTCCATGTGTGTCGGACACCTTCGCTTGGAGAGGTCCCCCAGTGGATCCACCAACAGGTGGGTGCTAAACGCCGGTCTCTCCAGATGTGGTTGGAGGTGTTTGGCACACAATGACACTTCACACCTGAGGCAGGTTTTGACAGCTAACAAAGGCTGTCCTGCTGCATCGTCGGGTGGGCAGCTGTCACACAGAACTTCACCGTGCTCCTCCTGACACTGGGGGCAGGTAAAACGACTTCTGCCCTCACCCTGGTCTTTCCAGGCCTCACGGATGCAGGCAGGGCAGAAGCTATGACCACAGGGAAGGGGGTGGGCCTGGTTGAAGCTGTCTCTGCACACAGAGCAGGTCAGCTCTTCCTCCATGGACGCCATGGTGAGCAGATAAAGAGTCCCTGATGTTCGTGTCAAAAAAGGATCCTAACCAAAGTGTTGATTTATACAAAAGAAACAAATCAAAAACACACTGATTAAAGTGAGAACACCTCATAAAAAGTCCTCAGATGATTTGGATTGCAGTTAGTGATCCTACATGCTGAGAAAACATAATCAGACATGCTGCTATTACCTGTAAGAAGAACTAATGCCAACAACTGATAAGACACAGCTAGTACTGAGCTTGTGGCAAGTGGGAAGTCCTTGTTTCACTCCAACTGTGTGCTCAGATCAGTAATCCTGTCTACTGGGCTTTTGCCTGCTGTGCTCTATGAATAGAATACTTAGCGATGTAACCACTATTACTGAGAAAATGTGCAGAGGGTTCACAAAAATACAGGAAACACCAAATAACAGTAAGATAATATACCATTAGTACAAACAACGGCCCAAAATATTGACCTCAAAGTTAAAAATCAAGACAGCTTCCACACATAAAATGAACTCAATTAGTTTTTTGGTTAGACAATGTGATTTAATTTAACAGATTACTAAGAGAGTAATAATTTTTGATTGATGATCAATATAAAAAGAAGAAGGAAGCTTGTCTGTTATCACAGTGGGGATAAAGGGTTGTAACAGTGACCCAAGGTGAGTGCTAACTCAAGCACAGGGGATCAAGAGATCATCCTTGACAGATTGTTGACCCGCTTTACCTCACACGTGCTGTGCTTTTACAAGTTTAAACACCAACTAAAATGTGATTATCTTGACAGAATATAGTGAGAATTTTAAATGAATTTGTCAAACAAAATTTGGATTTCGTACCTGTTGGTGTCCTGGTGTTTTCAGGCCGTGGCCATTGGTGAGCGTTAGGGTTGTGTGCGGTCAGTATGTTGACTCTGGGAGCTAATCCCATAGAGATTCACCCCCCACAGCCTTCTCTGACCATTGAACTGGGCCCAAGGAGGTCACATGACCCTGAGGTGGGGGGTGGGGGGGGTGAGGGGTGGAGGAAAATATTAGGTAACTTTGAAGTAAACTGTTTTCCATTAAGGTTACAGCACAATAATTAGCCTTTGCTCTCAGAAGACTTGTCTCGTGTTTTCTAGTGAACACTGTTCTTAGACCTTCTAAACCTCTCTGACATCACCTCATGTGTTTTTGTGTTGTCATGTGGAACATTTTTTTCACTTAATCTTTTGGAGCTGTATAGCAGTGGTCTTACTGAATACATATTATATGACTTTGTCACATATTCAATAAAGATTAAGTTTAAAAAAAAGAGTTTGTCTGTTTGTTTTAGGTATCGTGCTTTCCTTATGTGCAGCTGCAGCGACACATGAAATGTGTTTGGCAGTTCCACATAAGAGCAACGATCTAGATTCATGAACTTATTGTTGTTGTTGATACATTTTTTTAAGGAGGTATAATTTGACTGTAGGATTATTTTGGAGGCTGTAATTTGTGAAGCTATTGTATTTTGCTTTGCTATCTGGTGTCCACCTCATTTATACCAATAATGATTAACCAGTAGTTGTATAAAAAAAACTCTCCAAAGAGTTTGAAAAAACACTGCAGCTTATAACTTAAATGTACAAATTTAATAAAATTGACCATATATTGTACCTTGGTTTAGACATTTTTTTCAGTTTAAACTTTAAAAAAATAAATGAATGAAAAAATAGAAAAACGTATGAAGAATAAACTGCTGACATTGGAAAAGGCATAGATGTCACATAGGTTGTGTATTTGATTAAGTATTCGGCTGTTTAGCCCTGCATGACAACATTCAGCCCCATCATTAATCTGAATAACACCAGCCGGGTGATGCAGCTGTGTTACCAACACAGCAGGCGCAGCACTGTGGCAGCCACATCCCTGATGGATTACACTGAAACATGAACAGTGCATATCGACTGTTTATTAAATTCACTGCTGCTGCTATGACTTTACAGAGTGGCAAAATCCTTTGTCAGTGTCATTATGAACTACTGTGCTGTGTTTTGTTGTTTGATAGCCTTTTTATAATGATATGTTAAGTAACACACACTGTTATGTTGTACAGAAACAGTGTTTAATCACAGATGATTTTTTTTAGTCCTCAGACCTGTTAGAGTCTACAAACAGAACAGCAGATCTGTCAGGCTGTATTAAGACACAGCAGCACTTTGAGACAATATTAACATACTGATGATCAGCTGAGATCATGTTTTTTATGCTCACTGTCTTCTTTTAGTGTTTTCATATTCTTACATTTGCAAATTAACACTAAACAGGAAGTGAGGCTGATGGGAATTTCATTAATATTGCAGGTAGTTCTTAACAAAGCAAAGAGTTGGCCATACTGAAAAAAATCACCTGATGATGGTAAAAAGATGACCTAAGTGGTTACATTTTCTCTTGGGCAGCAGTGAATGTAAGGACCCATATCTCTGTGATCCATCCAGCAGTAGTCAAGACCCTAAAGATGATCTTTTGCTGTAGTTTCTCCTAAACATTTGGAAGAGGGAGGGGGAGTGGAGGGATATTCTGTTGGTCTGCAACCTCACTAAATATCACACACTAGACCTTAAGATATCTTATTGTGCAATTTTGTGCAAATTTTTATGGTGTCTAAATTATGTTTCCAGACTTTGGAGGTCCCTTTATATTTTCTCTAGCACAACCTTGTGGTTGTCTTTTGAGCTTTAGAGTGAAATGTCAAAACAGCTATTGGATAAATTGTCATGAAATTTTGTAAAGACATCCATGTCCCCCTTAGATTTAAAAGTATCAGCTGCAGTAATGACACTTCCTTTAGCGCCACCTTGAGGTCAAAAATATTAATGTCCACTACCTACAAAACTGATAATATAAGTGTATGTCAGCATGCTCACACCCTAAATGTAGATTATTAAAAATGGCAAACTATTGCCTTCATGGCACCAGTATGTTAGTCTTATTTCAAGAATGAATTAATGAAATAGGAGAATGAACAGTACGTGAATACAAAAACATACTTTAGCTTTTCTACAAAAAAAACCCACACATTTATATTTAATGTGGGGTGCATTAGAGCACCTGCAGGGGATCTGACCAATCCCATTAAGTTATCTTGAACAAAAAGTCTCCTACTGTTATCATGCATGAAAACAACAACTGTTACTTAGGAATATTATAAGGAATTGTGTCAAACTGCACACATTCATACAAACATACATTATTAATATTGTGCTCTGTTATAATATAGCCTATGATACTGTACATGTTTTAGAATGAGACAATGCAACTTTTGTAAGAAGAAATAATATGATTCCTCTTATAAAAAGTTAAAATAATGAGCAATAAATCACACTCTTGTTCAATTCTATCAGAAGTTGTGCTACTGAGACCTTATTTTGTCAAGTTAAAAGTAAGCAATGTTAATGGATGTTATTTACAGATTTGTAACTTACAATACTGAGTCAGTTTGCTGACTCTGACTCTTCTCTACATGTTTTGTAATGCCTCATTTCAAAATTCACGAGAAATTGTAACTTGTGGCTATTAATTAGCAATAGTTACAGTCTAACCTTAATGTGTTATACTGTATTTGTGTATAAAAGCATGTTTTTACTCACATTCATTCTTCATACTGTATATACCGTGTGTGTGGGTGTAAACTTGATTACATGTGCAAAATAAAAATAAAATATTTTTATAGTTTTTCCAGTAGAGCCAATACATGTTGTTATTATACATGCTGCTGCTCTGTTTCTCTGTATCACCTGCTGCCTATTTTGCATAATTTTGTGTATTATCACAGTCAGACTGGCATTATATCTCCACTGTTTGTTTAAAATGACAAATAAAGACTAACCTTTCTAAATACATTCTTTTTTTATATTCTCCTAGACGGATAAGCCTGGTTTGCATAGTTCCTCCCATGGAATGGGTGGATCAAAGATCCCAACAGCTTTCAGACTGCTTGACAGAAGGGCTGATTAACCTCATTGCTCTTACAAGAAACAGAAGTAGGAATGATGCAATGAAACAAATAAGCAAAGGTAAGTAATCTGGTCCAAAACTTAACTCCTAAAACACTGTCTTGGAAGTTTTTTAAGGTTTTTAATATCAGTGTAAAGCAGCTGTTGTGTCACTGAAACAAATATAAAATGTACTTATGTTTGACTTGGAGGCATATTTTGATGGATTTAAACTGAAGTCAGTCATACTTTCATGACTTAACAGGACACGATAAATGCAAAAGAGCGGAAAAAAATACATCTTCCCTGTGAAAACTGCAGAGCTGAAAGCAAGGTCAAAAATCTACAGATTTCCAGATCCAGCTCCATGGCAGGGACGCATGACAGCACCTCACTTCTCTTGTGTGAAGACAGTGCCTATTACACAAATATGTTAGGTATTGTGGTGGACTGGGTGATATTCCTTGTGGGACTACCTGAAGTCTGCCTGGCCTTCTACGCTCTCCTGTGTCTACTGAAGAGGGACAGAGTGGCTCCCATTTTTGCCATAAATCTGTTTCTGTCGGATTTCATTCAGATTGGGGTCACAGTTGTCTTTCTCATAAGCAGGTTTTTTAAAGCCACCTTCCACCCCCTCATCGTTGCCCGCTGCATTGCACGACTGTTTGTCCGCTTGGGCCTGACCTCCAGTTTGGGTTTCATGCTGCTGATTTCAGCAGAGAGGTATGTCATGGTGGCCTGTCCGGTGTGGTATCGCACAAATAACAGTGTAAAGTTACCCATCATGCTCTCAATTTGCATGTGGACCATTTCAGCGATCTACTCCACTCTGGATTATGTCTACTTGACCCACACCAGATTCTCCTTATTTATTTTCTCCATCATCTGCCTCCTCCCTGCTCCCTTTCTTTTGGGTCTCTACATTGTCACTTGGAAAGCTCTCAACAGGAGTGTGGCCATGAGACATGAAAAGAAGAACAGGAGGAAAGTTTTGGGTGCTCTAAGTCTGGTGCTGGGGATGTACACAGTTTTATTCCTCCCCTTTGTTTTTAGGAACCTCTATTACTCTTTCAAAGCAGACGATGCCTCAGATGCAGAGAAATCTGTCAGGGATTGGTCCCTAGTTTTGACCAGTGTTCTGGTCTATCTTAGCCCTTTGTTTGATGCATGTATCTATGTTTTCATTAGGAGGGACGTAAGGGACACAATCGAAGCATTTCCCTGCTGTAAAATGCCTCTGGAGAAGCTCAAAGAGTTTCAGGACAGGATAACAGACAGCTCCCAGATAGAGACAGCTTTATAATTAATTTAATAAGTCGCATAAAAAGGGAACTGCATCTAAGGAGTTTTTTTTTATCACTCTGCTTATACTGTGGCTTTGACTGAATCATCTGTTTCTGAATTTTATTCTGAATTCCTTTACAAACCACAGTGACAATTTTTAAATCAGGGCTTATCTCATAAAAAAAGCCAATGATGAGGTCAGTTAAAAATTGTCCTGCAGAAAACCTTTAACCATTTTGATAATGCTGTTCTCTGGGGCACCAAACCCTTTAAATCTACCACATTGTAAGAATTGACAAACAAAATGCAGTGCACTGGAATAATGAATGTTCCCTACAGCTCCATGAAACGTTTTTTAGCATCTCTGGTTCCCTCTCAAAACTCTTAGAGTTACTCCGAGAAGCAACAGGCAGCTGCTTTCAGCATGAAGCTCTGATAAAACCACTACCAGCACCAAACCACAGGATGACAAAGTTAGCAAATAGTTGGTGATCTTATTGAAGCATTTAGCAGCTAAAGAGCCAGAGACTTCTCTCAGAAGATGGTGGAGAAGAAGAGTGAATATTGGACTTACTTAATCAAATGGTCTTAAAAAAAATATGGAATGAATGCTGATGTTGCTCCATGTTTGCTTGTCATGAAAATAGGCAGTTGATTGTTTTGTAGTTCAGTTTAATAAAGTTTTCCATAAACACAAGTTGAAACATATAAATCTAAAAGGTGATCTTCAAAAGAGTAGTTTCAGGTTTTATTCAGTGTTTTGGGGGTACCAAGATTTTCAAGCACAAGCTGAATAAACTGTCTAAAGAGGGACATTAGTGTTCAGTTATGATATAATGTCTGTAATACCTGCATTTATTGTATTTTTCTATAAAATACTGATTTGTAAAGAATCTCTGCACTACCTTCACTTGTTGTTCTTGTTATTGTTAAAATATTCAGGTGGGACTTGCCTCTTCTTGTCTTTGAGAGACACCTAGTGGTTTTCCCCAGTAGCTGTCAGCCCCCAGTCTGCCAGGAGACATGGCTGGAAGTTAATAAGACAACATTTCCAGTCAATATACTGGAGATCCAAAATTTCTGCTCAATTAAAAAGAGGTTCACTAGAGCGCCTGTTCTGCAAAAACACCATCACTGGCTGACAAATTTAATAATGAGCTGCTGTTTTGCAGCAAGTTGCTGACTTTTACCCTACACATTATTAAATGGGACAATCTCTTATACAGTATAGATCATGGCCCAGTTGGGTCCTGAGTAAACAATCTTCAAGTTGGGACGTGTGTACTGGAATTTTCTCAAGCACCACTGTGAGGTTGACCATCAGGTCTGTCATCAGATATAGTACAAATATTCATAGCCCTTAGATGTTAAACTGCAGTGATTTTAGCGATCCTCTAACCTTTCTTCTAGCGCCACCAGCAGGTCAAAGTTTTCTCTTATCTAGTGAATCTCTCAGCTTCTACAGGATGTGCTGAGACAAAGTTTGGTGCAGAGATTCATGATCCCTGGAGGAAGAAGCTCAGTGACTCTGGCAATCCCTTTACTTTTAATCAATAATTTCTGTAATTCTTTGGTTTATAACCAATTTGAAAAAAAGGTCATTGCCAGAGTTCATTGTAGGCCTTCTCAAACCTTAATATTAGATCTTTTGCTCTACAATAAAGTTGAAAATATAACAGAGAACATTCAAATGGTAAACACGCTAGTCAAGGCAAGTGACATTTACTTAAATTAAATAAAGCAGCTTGCACAATCTGTATTTTGATCAATACTCATAAGTCTCAAAAGTTATGACTAGATTTTACATGAAGAAAAATGATTTATGCTAAAACCAGTAGGATAATATTTTATAACCTACTTTAACCATTAGATAGTTGTTTGTTGTCACAGCAAACCCCAGACGTTATCTATAAACACAATGCAGAACCATTACTAGCTTTTTTCATTTATATATATTACATATATTGTCTCCAGATGACCAAAATAGCTGTAAATTACAGTCTAATAAAGACTGTTATTACTAACCAACATATAAAACAAATTTGAAATAAAAAATCTATTTTTTTATTAAAGTATTTAAAATATAATATATGACTTTTATGGGGGGGGGGGGGGTCATACACACCTGTGCAAATCTTAAATTACAGTCTGTCTGATTAAGTCCTGCATTGGAGGTGTGTGTGCCTGGGCCTGCACTCCTATGTGACATGCACACTGAAAGCCAGTGTGGAGGTAACCGTGGTCACTGTTTCCCAGAGGACCGTCTGGCGGCGAGGGCCATTAATTATAAGAGACAGGGAGACAGACAGCTAGCCAGCTAACCAGACAGACAGACAGACAGACAGACAGTACCGCAAAGAGCACAGACAGGCCTGACAGGAGCAGGCCCCGACAAATACAAAGAGAGGGGGAAGAGCAGCACGCACGGCCAAGAAAAATAATCCTCCCACTGTAGCGAGTACAGCTATCTGCGCCGCCCGCTTCTCCTCCCGCCAGCGGACTATGAGTAAATACATTCAGGCATAATAAGCCTTTGTCATAAGAGAAAGAAACGCGATTTGCGACGGAGATAAATAATTGAAAAAAATGCGGCTGTCCGACTGCGCATCCCTGGGAGTGAGTAGGGAAATGCTGCACCAGTGTCCCGGCTGAGAGACGGAGACGATCTTCCCCAATATAAGCTCCTGAGCTGTTTTTTTCTCTTGTCATCACACGAGATCGCTGCCAAAAATCATCGTTTCAAACATGGTAAGTTGTTTAGTCTTATATTTGAAGAGATTAGGACGGCGACGAGCGGCCTGTGGGGGAAATGCACATCCGGGACTGTATTTTTTTTTGCAGAAGTCATAATATTTTATGAATCATAACTTGTTATGATGTGGGAGCGCGCGTGGCGTGCAACAGGTCGCCGTACAGTAGCGGGGACGCGCATCTGACTGCCGTATTTTGCGCTTGTTTCCAAACATTGGTGTAAAAACGTGCGTCCGTCGTACACGGGAACTTATTGGCAAGATGGCACGAAAAACACGAATGCGTTGTTGGCACAACACAGTTATGGTTTAAAAAGCAACAGTATTGTCTATTTTTACTGTTTAATGTCCGAACTATTAGAGTTATTGACGCTTCTTTCTGTTTGACAGAATAACAGCGAATCGATAACAGAGTAAGGGGTATTTTTTAATTATTTATTTTGAACATTTTAAAGGGCTTTTGTTCAAAAATCGTTGCTTTGTTTGCACGGAAAAGTGTCTTGTGACCCACGATGGAAATTGCAGAAGTCTGGTGTTAAACAATTTATCATATAATTGATTTTAACCTCAAGTCTCCAAAAAAATAAGACGTTATTAAATTAATTAGACAAATATCACCAGTCCTACCTGATTTCACACTTTGTGAAGAAGACCTGAATTCAGACTTTATATCACACCTCAGATGCATGTTATTATTCTGTCCAAGCCACAGAGAGACAAGGGTGGGGGTGGGGAGTGCCAGGGGTGTCACAGGGTCCGGTTGAAAAATTATTTTCCTCCTCACTCTGGCTGTGTCTTTCTTTCATTACCTCTCTCCACGTGGTAAGCCATCGGGATGAGGGTGAAAAGGGAGCATTGTGCCTCCAGTCAGTGGCCTTATGTGTTTGAGAGGCACTGAGAGGGTGATGTTCACTCAGCTGTGCTCCCTCAACGCCATTGTTGCAAATTCCACCTCATTTCAGCCACTCTGTTTACTGAGCTCACACAGGAGGCGGCGGGAGCATCCTGAAATTTCACACTCACATAGGCTAATAGACTTGAATGTGTGTTTGTGAGTGTGTATGCGCACAATATTAGACACACTATGTCTGTTTTAACGTCAAAGGAAATGAATTAATTTCACCTAGCTGGCATTGGGGTTGTGCGTCGACCTGTGTGCACTGTTCTGTTACACACACGGAGACCCATAAGGTGAGGATTAGACTGTATAGGCTAATGTCATGATCGAAAGCACAGGCAAGGGTCATTATGTGATGAACTTGGGCGTCAATGCATTAGGATTTACTAAAAAGAGGCAGTGGACTCTTGGCTCAAAAGAAGGGGTGTTCACTCGCCATTTGAATGCAAAGTAGTGGATGAACAAGTGAGCTGTGTGTGCGCGCGTGTGTGTGTGTGTGCGTAGAGAGAGAGAAAGAGAAGGAGGGCCAACGGTGAGTTTTGAGAAAAGGAAGACTTGTCGAGAGAAACTGTCACATGGCATTTTAGGTTTAGTTTTTTTTTCTTTCTCTGCATCTTAATGCCCCCGCGTGGACACGCTTTATTGAGATTAATCAAACCGGAGCGTTGTCACAGTTTTGGAAATGGTGTTTGATTTTTTCTTTATTTTTTATTCTT
>JAPZDV010000004.1:5002759-5016625 GCA_029814665.1 Acanthurus lineatus | reverse complement strand
TTTATTTTTTATTCTTTGAGTAATTTAGATACGTACTTTTTTCAGTGTACAGGGAAACAGAGTAAAAGTTGCGTGTTGGCCAATGCGCCCCTGCATCGGTCCCATCCTGCAGAAGTATGTCCCGTCGGAAACAGAAACGACCCCAGCAGCTTATGAGCCTGACCCCCGGTGCCTGTCGGATACTTGATGGTGAGACATAGACTGCATCATGAGAATGGTTGTTCAGTAGGATCGAAACAGACCTAGTCCACATATCAAAAGACTATTGATTGTGTGGAATGACTGGATTCACAAATAATGGAAAGGTCAAAGTAGTCAATTTTCCTCATTATGCAGAGATTGTGTCAGTTAATGGTTCAGAGTGTTGGTTTATTATTTCATGGTATATTCACTGTATTATTCTAGCAGGGCTTCATTGATGCTTCAGCCTTCCACTTTGTTTTGTCCACTTAACTTTTGACCCAGGATGACTCTGACTTTTGGAAATGAAACAGAAATTTCACTTTTAACTTTTAATTTCATTTTTAAATTTGTATATCAAGAGGTTATTATTTAATTTCAACCATCACTTCCAACTTTTTTTCTTTTCAGAACCATTAAACAGCTCAACCTGTTTAATGTACAGTGAGAAGTAGACATTATTTTGTTACGTTTCACTTGAACACTAAGAAAAGTTGGAATCATTGGCATGTTGAATCTTTACACCATTCTCTGTGGTTGCAGCCATTAGCATCTTTTTTTTGCCCTGTAAAACCCAAATGCCTTCACTCTTCATCACTGCCAGGTTCAAAGACACAGACCACCCAGAATACAGGGACAAAGTCTACAGTAAGTCTCTAAGGAATATTGAGGGAAAAGAATATATAATGAATTTGAAAATGTGAACCAAAAGCAAGATACAGGTTTTGTAGGAGTAAAGAGAAGAGCACAAGAAGGTCAAGGAAAAAGAAACTTTGCGGGGCACTGTATAAGGTGTTCTAACTGCAACAGCATTAGACCCCATTGTCCCCTTTCAGCTTTGTTGCTGGGCACTGAAGCATGAACATACCCATGAAAAAGTGTGTATGTGACGGTGTGTGTGTGCACACAAGTGTGTATTTGTCTGGCTGTCCACTCCAGTTGCAAGAATAGAGCCCACATTGTGTCATAAAATTGTAACTTTCAAGCAAACAGCAAAAAGTTCTGTATGTGTTTGCATGTGCATGACGGGTAAGTGTCTTTTTTGAGTGTGTGTTGGACAGTGACAGGTATGCTGTGTGTATGTGCTTTCACCACTATCCCTCTGCTTTTCTAGGCTAAGTTTGCTTGTTGATGGACTGTGAGTCATCACATCTGTCTGCAGGGCTGTTTGTTTTCTTTACACACAACCCCTCTTCCTCTGTCTGGTCCTAAACCGTATCAGGAATTTGACCTTAGCATGTTTAAGGTCAAGTCTGCCAGCCAATCCGGCACCCATTACAGTGTCCACTACACAACCATGACCTAACCCTGAGCACCCCATTTGGCTACTGGGGGAAGGGCTCTCAAGAAGATGAAAGAAAGACAGATTGAATGGAGGAGGAAAGAAAGAGTCAGGGGCAGAGATAGAAGAGTGTCTGGGTGTGTGGATCTTTTTTTTTTTTTATTGGGGAGGGGGTTGAGGTAAAGTCCATTGCCTTGTGCGTGTTGCCCTGGAAACAAGGTAGGCTCCACTACGGGTGAGCTGTGTATTCTTGCAGATCAGTGGAATCTGTGTGTGTTTGTGTCTGTGCATGCATGACGTTTGTGTGAGAGTGTTTGTGTGTGTGTGTGTGTGTTCTGAGTGTGAAGCGACAGTGCTTGGGAGACTGTAGTTTTCCATTTTTGTTAGTTTTTTCTTGGTGCCCCTAGATGTAGATTTTTATTTTTCTCTTTAATTTTAAATAATGTGTCATTTTGAAGACTGTTGATCTTTATGTAGACTTTGATTATTGTTCCTATTTAAAGTAAAAATTGCAATAAGATTTTCTTCTTTTAATTTCTCTAGATGACAACTTGGCAGTGAAGTCACAATCCTTTCCATTTATCCTGGATTCTCCCTTGTGCTCTTCATCCTCCTCTTTTCAAAGCACCCAGCTGTCCCTTGCACTCTGTTCATCTCTCAAGGGCTCTCAGACCTCCTCGCTACCAACTGAGGGTGTACTGCTATCCTGCACCCCAAACCAGCCCTCCCATCTGCCTCTCAAAGACCCACAGCCCTCCCTCTCTCCTGACTTCCATTACTCCACTCTATCTTCCCAAACTCAACATCCCTCTGCCCCTCAACTGTCCACTTACAATCCTACATCTTCTGCAAGTGCCCTCATCCACCCCTCCCGAAGTGCACACATGGCCTCCCCCAAGTTGGGACTTTCAGCCACCACCACAACCTCTTCTTCCTCCTCATCATCCTCTGCCTCCCTATGCCCTCCACCACACCCTGGAAGCCCCAGCCGTGTGCCTGAGGGCCCTCCAAGTCCTGTCACTCCCACCCCCAGCCCAGGAGTGACATCTGCCTCAGCTGCACCCTCTAGAGCCCAATTAAGTATTGCCCTCATCCTGGAGGAGCTGCGAGTCCTGCAGCAAAGGCAGATCCACCAGATGCAGATAACAGAGGAGATCTGCAGACAGGTGCTTCGCCTTGGTGGAGCCTCCTATACCATTGACACACCTTCTCAGCATGTCCTCCCTCCTCTGCCACAGCTCTGCCTGGAAAGCAGCAAAAGGGCAGCCAGTCCAACTACACAACCAACTGCATCTCAGCCTTCCACCTCCATGGCTCCTCTCCTGGCATGTTTCTCCTCCCTGCTCCCTTCTCAGGCAGCCAACAAACCCACAAAGCCAAGCAGTTCCTTGTCTCAAATCCTCCAGCCCCACAAATCCCAGATTGAGGGAACTGGAGGGAATGCAGGAGCTCATGGTTATCTGAGGATGAGTTCTCGATCCTCAGCTCCATCAACCTCGTCCTCTGCTGCCATCTCCATGTCTGCATCTTCATATCCACTTGCCCTGTCTTTAGCCCTGCCAAACCGCTACCTTCATGAAAAATCTCCAAATACAACTTCAGTGAGTGGACACAGTGGTCGATCTTTCCTCAACTCATCGCTCCCCACATCAGTATCTATGGCACAAAACTCCCAACATGCTTTGCAGTCTGTTTCTGGAGGAGCAGACTCTTCCTCTGCATCCAGTTCCACCACTACTGGCCGCCTCCAACATGCCTGCCGTTTTTGTGGAAAAATGTTCAGCAGTGACTCTTCCCTACAGATACATCTACGCTCACACACAGGGGAACGACCCTACCAGTGTCCAGTGTGCCTGAGCCGCTTTACAACACGAGGCAACCTCAAAGTGCACTTTCTGCGACATCGTGAGCAAAATCCAGAGCTTTCACTGTCACTCCTGCCACCTTCTCTATTTGGAGTAGCATTAGGGGCTGCTGGAGGGTCAGATATGGGAAAGGCCATGAGCAGTGGTAACAGTGCTGGTGGCATGGATATGACACAGAAGAAGCCAAAAAGCAGACCTGAGGATGAGACATGTGGAGATCATTTAGAGGGCAGTGGTACCGGCACTGGCCTTTTTCTAGGGGCTTCTGGAGGATCTACCCCTTCTACCCTACCTCTGGCCCCTAGTGTGGATCTGGCTTTGATTTCCCACTCTCTCCTGCAGCTCAATAGGGCTGCAGCTGTAGCAGCTGCAGCCTCAATCACCTCTGGCCCAGCTCACTCATCCACCTCCTCCTCAGCTTCCACCTCCTCTCTGGCTAACTCCCTCCTCTCAAACTCTTCCTTATCTTCATCTTCCACCATCACAGAGTTATTTAAGGGTGCCCAGCAGCAGCACTTTGATGAGAACACCCCCCCTCATCCCCCAATGCTTTCTCCTGCAGCCTTTTCCCAGCTCGCCCATTTGCCTAAGCTCCTCTTCCCATCTGTCTCAAGTTCATCCTCTACCCCCGCTGCACACTCATCCCTCTACAACCATCCAGCTGTGGGCTTACTGCGAACCCCACTGCCATCTACTCAAGGTTCCCATCAGCTTGCTTCCTCCAGTCACACTCAGCTTTCTTTCCCTTTTTCTTCCTTTCCTAAAGTCCCTGGTCTACCTAACACCACTCCATCCTCCCTGCCTTCCACAATGGTAACTTCCACTCCTACGTCTGAAACCTCCAAGCTGCAGAGACTGGTGGAGAAGCTAGAGAAAGCACCTCCTCACTCCTCATCTCAATGGACTTCTTCCTCCACTTCCTCCTCCATGCTAGAGATGTTATCCAGCAGCACCACTACCTCCTCAACAAGTCCAGCAAACAGTCGTTTTACAAATGCCAGTACTTCTACCACATATGTCATGGCTTCCCCGTCATCTTCGGCTCTTGTCTCCACTTCTGTTTCAAACTTCACCCATGAGATGGTTGCTGCCCTTGGCATGAGTGTCAGTGGAGCGAGGGCGATGGCAGGGGGCTTGCTACCATCACTGGGTATCACAGGTCCAGCTGGCAACCTGACAAACAACCAGTGTGGGGTTTGTCTACGTGTGTTGAGCTGTCCCAGAGCACTGCGTTTACACCAGGCTACACACCTTGGAGAACGGCCTTTTCCATGTAAGATATGTGGCAGATCCTTCTCTACAAAAGGCAGCCTTCGGTCACATCTGGCCACTCATCATGCCCGTCCATCCAACGCACGTGTCCAGAACTCTTGCCCACTGTGCCAACGGAAGTTCACAAATGCCCTAGTGCTTCAGCATCACATCCGTATGCACCTCGGTGGACAGCTGCCCACAGATGGCACAGAGGATTCCGCACATGGAGTGCCACCTGAATCTGATGACACACCGGTGTCACAATCTCAATCCCAGTCTACAGACCAGAATATCGCCTCTAGTAAAATGCCTTCTCAGGCAAGCCACTCTAAGACCCCAGGCCAAATCTCACAGTTTCAAACTACAGCAGTTGGCTCTGTCCCTGTCTCCGGGAGTACAAAATCAGTTGACTCCACCAAAAATCCCAGCAAATCTGGGTCCCCCAGCCCAGACCTTATCCCCCCCTCCGACCTTAGTCCTGACCCCTTCATGAATCCCACCATACCGACTCCACCACCAGGCAGTGTAGATCCCCCTGTTCTTTGTGTCAGTGCCCCTTTGCCAACTTCCCAGCAGACAGACCAAGCTTCCTCAATTGGCAAAGATAACCAAGTTGAACAACAAGCCACTGCTGACGTCCATCTTCCTAAATCCAACTCTTCACCAGTTTCACCTAATAATACCAAAACAACAGTGTCATCTAATGCAATGGCAGTGGACTGTGGAGAGGATGAAGCATCTACCTCCTCTAATGCCTTCCTTGGCTCCAAATCAAACCTAGAAGACTTACAAAGCACACCTGACCTTGAAACCACCTTTGCTTACACCTGTCCCAGTACTTCCTCTAACCCCATTCGGAGTCAAGATGTCCTTAATGTTAATGCAACACCAACCCTGAGATCAGACTCACTCTCCCCAAGACCCCAGTCAGCCGGACCCATCGGAGAAGACAAATATCAGTCTTCTCCACAAGCGACACCAAAGCAAGACCAAGCAACTGTGCCTGATGAGGATCCCAAAATGACATCCAGTATGGAGACTGATGACGATGTTGGTGATGAAGTGAAGGAGGCATCACAGAGAGCTACCACTTTTGTAAGGGAGACACGTCAGAGCTTTCATTTTGGTTCATATGGGAGAGAAGACCAGGTGGAAGGTGTTAAGATTAGTGGATTGGCTCCGAGTGAAGAATTGGATGCCTCCGTCCACATCAGCCTCGCCCAAACCCTCCAATCCCCAATGTCTCGTCCTGAGAAGAAGACTTATTGCTGTGCTGAGTGTGGAAAAGAGTATGCCAGCCGTAGTGGACTGAAGGTGAGGAAAAAAATAATTAATATGAAAATGATTTCTATTAATAATTTGCAAAAAAAAAAAGTTGACAGAGTAACTTGTAGTAAAAACTTTTTTAGAAGATAAAACAATATTGTACAGCTTCAGTACAGAACTAAATTTCTCAACTAATATGAAACATTTAAAACATTGAGGATCTTCATCATGTTGCCTGAATATAACTTACAATGTGTTAAATCATATTTTGGACTTGGTGTTTACTCTACATTGCATTAGTTATACTTAGCCTTATCCTTACCAATCATGTTTTCAGGGGCACATGAAGCACCATGGTGTGGTTACCAAAACAACCCGTCCACCAGCCCGGAGTAGTCGTTCCTCCATTGACCAACTTCCCTCTTCTAGATCTACAACTTCCTTGAACATTCCTGCCACCAGGAGCTCAGCAGGTTTCTGGAACCAGTACCAAACTTTCCTCAACACCAGTAACGAGGCAACTGATGATCCAGCTGCGGGCAGCCAAGGAGAGAATGAGGCAGCACGATCTGTAAAATCACCTGTTCAATCTCAGATGGATCCTAGAGCCCCTGATGAAGCTGGTGAAGAGTCCAATGAAGGGTCATAAGTTGAGTGAACGTGATGGACTGGATAATGTTCTGGTGTTTTCAATAAATGTTTGTCTTTTGGTGAAACTGTATGGGAATTTGCATAGTACCGCTTCCTAAACACATTTCAAGTAGCCAGTCAGTTGGATAGTCAGAGTAATATGTTTGTGAAAGTTGTGAGTTAATCAACTTGGTCTTGTGTTTAAAAAAAAAAGAGACAACTGTTGTACAAATAAAGGTGAAAATAATTAAGAATTAACAGCGTGATCCAGCCTTTACTGGATTTGATTTAAAAAAAAGTTACAGTACCTTAATCTGGCTGCAAATGGTTTGATGCACATTCTAATAAAAAAAAGAGTATCTCTGTTGTATCAATGTTTCATATCAGATGTGGGTCAAATAATTACCTTTGGGTTCTTTTGTTTGTTTTTGCCATCAGCAGATAGTAAGGTTTACCACATTTGAGCAAATTTGAAATAAAACAATTACTCTAAAATAATAGCTTCAAATAATTTTATGTCAATATGTAAACATTTTGGGGCTCATCATGATGTGCCATGTATACCAAATGTGATCTAACTTGTACAAAAGGAGGCTCATGCTAACCAAAAGAAAATTTCTTTGCATAAACACAATGGCTGATGTATGTTTCATATCTGTATGATTCTTTCCTTCAGTCACAGAAGGAACTAACACAAATGATTAAAATTAGTTATTTGTTTTGCTTACCTAATTTACCTAACTGTTTTGCAAGAACAAACAAGGCCAAAACACTGAATGTGTTTCTGTAGGGGACATTATTCCTTTTGTCCCCAATCTTGTGGTTCAGATACTCATTACTCACTCATGTAATTGTGGTTTACTTTTCACAATATTGTCCTGTCGAAACTAGAAGCACAGCTGCAGTATTTGTGAACCCAGTCAGGACATGGTCATTTGTGACTTTTGACCGTCAGCTTTGTGAATATTGTGATTGTCGTTTGGTCCAAAATTAATACCTGTAACACTTTTTCAGTTACTAAATCTCTAAATTACTATATATATATATATATCAGAAGTCTATGTCTGTTTGTTGTAAACTGTTATTTCAGTATCTCCATATTAAAAAACATTTGGAAAAACAAAAACTTGCACAGTCATATTTAAGGGAATTTTACACAATACATTGTTACTGATAGATTTGACACAGCATGCCTGTGAGCATTTGTATGTTCAGTTGTGTTTTCAGTCACATGTTATTGATCTTTGCTTTTTGTTAAGACAGTAAAAGTTTCCCTCACAACAGCCAAGAGGATAAAGTTAGTGGAGGAGGCCAGCTGTCTTTCCTCAGCCACTGCCAGCACAACAGCTGAACTTTGATATATGTGCCCTGTGCACACAAGGTTTGTTACAGGAAACATGTGTCCCAAGTCTTCAAAAGATCTCTTTGTGTTTATGGATTAATACATTTACACTATGTATGACATGTACACACATAGCTGCTATAAGTCATGCCAACTATAGTGATGCCACAAGCAAATGAGTGTGAAGCATGCATGCCAACAAGCACACTACTTTAATTATCTCAAAGTGTGCACGTGTCAGTGTTATAAAACAAATGAGAACAACGCAATGTAGTTAAGCAAAGCTTTGAGGTAGTTCTTCTTAATCATTTTCTTTCATGCTAATTTATGTTTCCATTCTAGACTGCTAAACAAATTATTACTCTTTACTGAGGTAATCTGGCAGTTATAATACCCTCTCATTAGTTAGGATTTTTTTTATTAGAAAACTTATAAAGAGCTAAAAAAAATGGGGTCACGTTGTAGATAAAACTACCAAACTAAGTATACAAGTAGACCTGAAACAGTTGTCAAGATTAACAGCAGAATCTGTGACTGGCAGTGTTTTTAATTATTGTCATTTTTCATTAAACAAGACAAATCTGTCATGAATCTAGCTTCTAAAATGTGCAGATTTTCTAAATTTTCTTTTGATGATTTTATTTGTAATTTTTGCATTTAATTTTTACCACCTCATCTACCTTAAACAGTAACATCCTGATTTTTACATTCATTCATGAGTTTAATAATAATCTAATATATTTGTTGGCACATTTTATAATTCTTGAGTACATTTTCTTGATAATATGAACAGTTTTAATGCATACAGCATGATGGAGTATTTTTACAGTGTAATAATAGTCTTTGGTTTTTTGGGTTTTTTTTTAAATTTAAGAAAAAAGTCCCTCCCAAAAAACCCACATTGACCCCTTAACAAACGCAAAGAGCAACGATCAGCTGACAAGAGCACGTAATACAAAGTAGTTCAAAGGAGTGAAAAGCATTGCTGATGTAGCGTTGTATGATGTTTTATACCTCATGTGACGTCTCACTGTTGAATGTGTGCAACATGTGCATTAGAGGGCGCAATATCACCCCATTTTGATGCTACATTCTGTGCACGTTTGTGTATGTTTATGCAGCACATATCAAAAATCAGTGTGACACAGTACTATTTAAGAGTAAGTCATTCATAATGAGGACGGCAAACAAATTGATGATGAATTCTATGTGTAGTAAAAACAAAACAAAACAAAACATTAAATTAGAGCTGAACAATATTTGGTTGTTGCCTTTAGCTTAAAAAGAAAAATAAAGGTAAAAACAGTTTTTAAGGTGGCATCAAAATCCAAAGAACTAGCTGCTTTGGGAGCAGATTAAACACCTGATATCATCCTCAAGATATCAATATTATTCCTAAATTTAAGATGTGTGTTCCACATGTTCTTTCTCGTTTTTCACTGCGGAATTTGTTGACGACTTCATTATTAAAGGCTCACTGTTTGCGCAGCCTTCTCTGTAAAAAACAACACAGCTCCATGTATTTTAGTAAGCATCAAGGCATTTAATCACAGCCTAAGGGTAAGGGCAAACATTTCCAAGTCCAATATGAAGGTCACCAAGTTGATTCCAGTCCTCCATGTCATTTTTTGGGGGCGGGCTGATTTCGGAGGGGGAGGTTTACAACCCTCGACTTTCCAGCTAAATTGTCTCCGGGGAGAATCAAACTACCACGTCTGCAGCCGGGAGAGAGGGGAAGAGGAGAGGGGGATCAAAATAAGCCAATTGTAAGAAAGGGAAGAGGGGACAGCGAGGAGTTGAGACTGCTCCATGAAAACAAAGTCGGCTGCAACATCTGGAGCAAAGCACAAACTGAATTTGGACATAAATCACGCACAGCTTGCAATCCTAGAGCACCCCGGCGCACTTCCTGCTTCCAGCAACGCCCGATAATTTAGTTAGAATTCACCAAAACGCGAGAAGAATGCACAGATTGGACAAATACCTCTCATGGTTTAAGTAACTCGAGTAATAAGTTGCAGAGACGCACTGCTGCATATCATCTGGAAACTCGTTTTGTGCTTTGCGCCAAGTCGACCTCGTTTGCGCCCGAAGACTCGTTTATAGTTTACGTTTTTTCATAGATAATGTTCTGACAAATAGCGAAGTAAAGTTTGGGCTCTTACAGCAAGATCCGTCCATTTTTATTTTATTTTAATTTTTTTTGCTGGAGAGTCAAGTGATGGCACCAGAGATCAAATCTCTTGTCCTACTGCTGCTGCTGGCGGTGGTGTGGGAGCTGAGCGCACAGGGAGAGACGGAGCGACAAATCAATCCAGAGGTGAGAAATGAATCCAGAGGTTAGGACAAAGCCAGAGCCACAGAGACTCAAAGGACATAGACCAAAAAAAGGGAAAAAATCTAGTGGAATAAATAAATCCGGAACTGATGAATAAAGTCACAAATAAATCCAGGATCAGGCAACAAAGCTTGATAAATTAAACCAGAATAAAAAAAATAAAAGTAAATCAAAAAATGCAGAAAAGTATATGCTAGATAAATATGTCTTCTTTCAAAATGGAAAATTAGAACCTGATTATTAAGTCTGGAGTGAAGGAATAAAGCCAATAAATTGATAATGTTAAAAAAAACTAGGATATGCTATTTAAGAGATTAAGATTTTGATAAAGGTTTTAATAGTGAAATATACACTGTCCTTAAATGAGAAGGAAATATCTTTCCTACTATTCATCACTTTTTCTGATACAACTATCTTACTCTGATAAAAAAAAACAACAAAAACCTGTGGTTTTTAAACTTTGATAGATAATAATGTAAACAGCTCAGCAGGAAAATGAGAAGAGCTTTGACCCTGTTAGAGGAAGCAGCCCATAATGATGATAGTGCTCGTGAAAACACTGAGAAATGCTGAGGGGGCAAAAGCAGGAGAGCAAAAGAAAAAATAAATGAGGAGAAATGCATGAGCTTGTATTGTGGTCAGGGCAGAGACAGAGGCAATTTTTGTGGGAATGAAGGGAGGGATTGATAGTTGTGGGCATAGTTCTTTTCAGAGGGATGGGGGGGGATGTAATTGTTGACATCTGTCCTGAGTTATGGACTTGGGGGGAGGTGGGTTTTACAGTCTGAGAGCCTCTGCAGCCTCTCAGCCATGGTCAGTTCTGGAAAAACACTCGACACAGTTTGAACTCTAGTTGGGTATATTAAAGACTTCCAACCCCCTGAGCCGAGATTCCAGGTAAAAGTAGCACTGTGGATCAGAGATGACTGTTCCTTCCTGTTCTGTTCTGTTCTGTTCTGTTCTGTTCTGTTCTGTTCTGTTCTGTTCTGTTCTGTTCTGTCCTGTCCTGTCCAGTCTGCAGCATCAGCAATCCTCCAACCCCACAGCCAGTGTAGCACGAGGAAGTTCTGCCTTAATGTTAAAGGAAGTGACATTGTTGTGATTCCCCTACACACCTGTTTCCTTTATTGGGGGGAGGGTATGGTCGCATAACCGGGGCAAAGAGGCCTAAATAGTTTTGGTTGGTCATAAAGTGATGCCAAATGTCTCTCTGATCAGTTTATCCTGCCTGTGGTCTATGGAATAATGACTGCAGCTGTGCTAGTGGAAGAAAAATGGAGTTCACTCCATTGACCTACTAAGAGCTGTCATCTTAAAGGCCCAATCCTTGATTCAAATGTAACCTGAAGCTGATCTGCCCCACCACCGCAATTCAAAAACCAGGACTGGAGTCTGCTGAAAGTTTTGAAATTATAGTGTTTGAATACCTGATTATTTTCCAAGGCTGTTGCAAGACTTTTTCCATAAGTTATATTTGCAAAAAATAAGGGTAAATTGCACAGTGTTATCAACTTAAGAACAGCAGCAAAAGGAAATTAAGTGGCTAAAATAGGGATGTCTTTTAGAAAACGTTCTAAATATTTTGGATGTGTTAACAGTCAATAGTGGATTAACTGTTAAAAAATTACACAAACCAAACAACCCATTTTGCCATATTAACAGTTAGCTAATCAAAGCAAATCCATTTATATTGGGTATTTGAGAAACAATTTAAAAAAAAATCCCAAATTTTATAATTAAAATAATTTTTTTTGTGACATTTGCAGTGGTCTGACTCCCTTTTAATTTAAATGATTTTTTATAGCAAGCAATGCTGAATAACTCTCAGGCTTCCATAAGAGGCAGAACTTCAATGAGACTGACCATGTTGACTGATCCAAAACTTAAACATGGTCTAAATCAGAGCTGCCGAAGAAAAAACTGAGGATAAAGAAGGAAGTCACACAAATTAGGCCAGAAATTGTTTTGGGTGGAAGACAGTAAGAGCATAACAGTTGAACAACCCAGAATTTAAGGTAGCAGATGAAACACAGGGATTAATTACAAGACATGTGTTTCTTTGGTAAAAAGTTCAGTCATATGAAGTTCTCTGATCTTTGTATTTTCTTAAAAAAGAGCATCATATTCAACCTTTTACAACTATTGTCTAGATAAGAGAAAACGGGAGTTTTAAGTTGCAATGAGTAAATAATTTTAATGGTCAAAATGTTAATGGATGATCTTGAATTAAAAAGACCATCAAGTTTCAGAGTGCGGGGACGAGCTTGGCCTGAAGTGCCCTGGAAAGTGTGTTGGTTCAGTAGGTTCACATTCATTTAGTGATTCACCTCCTCTGTTTTTCTGACATTTTTATGAAACCACTGCTTCCTGTAACTTCTATATAACTTCATGCAAATCGGGGATATTTGTGATCTCATATGTTGCCTCCACAAAGCCACAAATCCCTAGTATCAGTGCACAGTTCCGCTATGGAGGAGGATGTTTGTGTTTTAATTAACAATAAGCCTAATTTAGTGAGTGGTTGTCTGTCGGTCAGTGGGTATGTGTGTGTCGGTGAGATAAACAGATGGGGTTGTAGGGGTGTAGATGCAGCAGTCATGTCCTGTGGTCTGTGGCAGAGACAGGAAGAGGGCAGTGGGTTTTTGTCCCGAAAAACACCTTGGTGTGTCAGCAACCACCTGCATGTGACACACACACACACATATCCTCTCACATATGTGCACATATAATTTTATTATGCGGACAGACAGACAGAAATGGCTAGAAGCTGAAGTCATTCACAACAAAGGAAGATAAATGGACATGAGATGAGATGATGAAAGCGAAGCACGCGAAAGACAGAGAGGGGACTGTTGCTGAGTAGAAAGATGGCTTTGTGGTGATGGGAGTGATGCAATTTGGGAAAAGGACAGTTGGAGAATAAAGGAATTTCCAGCTGAATGAAACAGGATGTAAACCATAGCCGTCATGCATTCAGTGTAAAAGTTTGTCTTTGTCCTTCTGCTCCCAGCTTAATTAGTGTCGATTAAAGACAGTTCTGATTGGTTAAACTGGTGACTTAACACCAGTCACATCCTGATGTTTTACTAGTCATGAAAAGGGGGAAGCAGGGAAGGAAGTGGGTGAAGATTTCAGACAAAGTCGGACCCAAAAGATCGCCAGTGGGTGGCCTGGGGGTAGCCTCCCTGAGGAAAGATAGGAGGTGTTACAGGAAATAAGGTAATACCCAAAGTCATTACCTCATTTCCTGTTCATAAAGGAAGCAAAGCAATGAGCCAAATTTTAGGGAAGCCTTTCCTTTTTTTTCCAGAGACAAAGTCCTGCCATCATGATTTGCTCAGGATCGACTTACTGCTCAAATGACATTGGCAGAGATGTTTTTCCACTCTTTTGTCATTGGGTCTTATTGGTGTTGGCTGGAGAATGGTTGTTTTAACAGGCGCCATCTGGGGGATTACACACACACACACACATTTAAAGGCTTTTCTACATTAGTGTTGAGGAGCTCCTGGCCAGGGGGTCGGCAAGGTCGTAAAAAGAAACAGCAACAGCCTTGGGCACATGTTCATACATCAAAAAAAAAAAAAAAAAAAAATAATTTAAAAGTTAAAACTTAATTAGTTGTGCTGAATATATATAAAAAAAAAATCCCGCACAACCAGAAACAAGCTGTTGCAATTGATGTGGGAGCCATAATTTCATACGTTTA
>JAPZDV010000004.1:4977696-5002659 GCA_029814665.1 Acanthurus lineatus | reverse complement strand
CTTTTATAAATTTGTGTTTAGGAGCTCCTGGCCAGGGGGTAGGCAAGGTCGTAAAAACAAACACCAACAGCCTTGGGCACATGTTAATACAACAAAAAAAAAAAAAAAAAAAAAAAGAATTTAAAAGTTCAATCTTAATGAGTTGTGCTGAATATATCTCTACACTCACTCCCTCACAACCAGTAACAAGCTGTTGCAAGTGATGTGGGAGCCATAATTTCATACGTTTATGACATCTGACATAATACTGCAGCTCTCCAGGCGGCATGAGTCGATGTGTAATGAGAAGCTGTGTATGTGTGTGCTGTATACCCAGCATGCTTCAGTTGGACTCCCATCAGTGTTGACCAGAGTTTCTTTCCATTGGCCTTCACCGAATGGAACAACTGACTCTCTCTTTCTTTTTTCTGAAAAGCAATCCCTTCTTCTCCCTCTCTCATCCTATACAAAATGAGACACCCATAGCAACCACTGTTTGATTCTTGCAGATCTTCCATTAAACAATAAACTCACATCACTGCATATGAGCGAACTGCGCCCTTTACCTCAAAATCCACCCCTGGTTTGGCTCCTTGAAAGTATTTTGCACTGTGCTTCATGTCTGTGCTTTGATAAAAATCAAAGCATTAAAAGCAACTTTTACACTAAAAATTTTAATGCGGGACTTTTAAATATACTGCCTCAGTTTTTCTCAGCCGTAGTTGTTCCCAAGGGGATATAAATTCTGATTTGAATGAAAAAAATAAGTTCTCGCATTTAGTGAGCCCAAATCTTAATGCCAGGTTTTGAGAGTGTTGGAAAACTAGTAAGCAAGAAAGCAGAGAATTTAAAACCATCGATAAATAAACAGCTAAAATATAGAGTGCAAAGTTACTTGTAAGGATTTGAAACAGCTAGCTAAAAAGTTATGGATAACTGAATAAGAAGTCTTATCTATTTGATTAAAAATTAAAATAGCCAGGTACATCAACACAGTTCAAACCATCAGGAAAAAAATAGTGGAGAAACAGTTAACAGTTAAAAAAACTTAAAGCATCAACAAAATGATAGAAATTATTAGGCTAGATGTCAATTAAGGGGAATTCATGTTTACCTGACAGGGCTGGGAGGAAAAACTGACCAGAAAGCTTGGGAACCAGTGTACATCAAAAGACTGTATTAGTTTAGGCTGTCATCTCTTATGCCACTGTAAATAGCAACCATTTCCTCTTCCTGCTACTGCTTTAGTTACTCAGTCCATTAGTGTGGTCAAAAATAGCCAAGTGGGACGGTGAATAAGACTTTGTCAAGTCACCTGAGGGACCCGCGAAAGAGGTGAACAAATGTTCACTGTCACTCAACAGCAGTCTTTTGACGGAGCTGAGGGCAGAGTTGGGATAAGAAAACATAGTGAATGTGTGTAAAAGAAGAATAAGGTTTCAAGCACAGTAAAACCACCCCTTAAACACCCTTTTTCTCATGTTCACAGTGAAATGTATCCAGCTCTGAGATGCTAAAATTTGTGTTTGACTTTCCCGCTCATGTGGATGTGCTTTAACAGTGGTGAACAGTGAGTCTTTATGTGTCTACTGCAGCTCCATGGGTGACTCAGACCCAGAAAGGGCTCATTCAGGGGATAAGTCTAAACACTGAGACCTCCATGTCTTTCTAGGACAGACAGAGAGGGAGAGATTAGACTTTCAAGAGTCTTGAAAAAAAAAACATTCTGCCATTCACTCCTGCCCGTACTGACACAAGTATAGTCATGCATAAATATAAACCCATAGACTTCAGCATGTATTCAGATTGTCTATGTCAGCACTACTTGCACACATTTGCTTTCTAGTGTACATAATCATGGAAAAAATGCTGAAACAAGGTCGTTAAACATGTTTTGCCTCCTATGAATTAAGCAACCTTTAGCAGCAGATAGGCTACACAGCAATAATTGAGTGGCTCTGGGTGTGGTTGTTCATAAGTATTTACCCTCAAGTCTCTGGGTTTTCCATAAGAGAGAGGGATGAGGGAGAAGAGAGGAGAAGGGGTGGAGTGACACAGGCGAGGACAGAGACATGGACGTGGGGGGAAGAGTTTGACTTTGAGGTTTGGATGCGAGTAGGAAGAAATTCCCGGTTAAATTACTGACTGACGCTGCTGCTCGACTGGAGACATCGCCTGAGGTTGCCCAAGGCCTGACTCTCACCCTGGGACACTCCCTATCTTTCTTTTCTTCTCTCTCTCTCAATCCCCTTCTCAGCAAAAACACAGAATAATGTGTTTTTTTTAGCAAGAACTATCTAAACCTAGTTACAGATTACATCAACCTCCCCCATCCCACCCTTAAAACTATTTTTTTTTCCAATAGCTAACCTTTATCACTTGAGCCCCTACTAAATCCAAACAATAAGACATGTCTAAAAAGTGCATTACAAGCGCACAAGCAAATATATCAAAGTGCTCCTGGTTTCGCCTGAGCTCACAATAGCCTCAGTGTTATTTGTCGGCTCTAGTTTGAGAGGAAAAGAGTTTAGGAGAAGCTGTGTGGGAGAGGTGCGGAGCGAAGCCGCTGGCACTCTTCCAGATGTCAAACCAGCACCGCAGCGAAATGGGTTTCCAGGGGAAAGTAAGGTCAAGCTGAGCTGGGACAAAGGGATCTGAAGGCTTGAAGAACTCAGTGACCATCTTAATATGGGCTTGAAAGGCCGTCAAACATGTTCTTTTTTCTACATACAAACTTAAAAGACGGATTCAGTTGCAACTGTGGCATTGTGCTTTGAAACACAGACAGAAATCGAAAAGTGGCTACAGAATAACCTCTGCGTTAAAACTGAAGTTAATCTTTAGTGTAGAATCTAAAGTTAATCTTTACCTGTTAACAGGGGAATTTCTTTTTGTTTTCTAACCTCCTGTTGGACTTAAGCTTGGCTTTATTCCTTGTTGACCTCAGTTTCAGGCCACTGTAGTCCCCCCTTAAGAGCCAAATGTTGATGGTTGCATAGCTGTTGTGTTAGTCATTGAATCGAGACGTGCCAGGTGCTGTAAATGATGCTGCTCTGACTGTCCAAATATTCTGATACCAAACACAGAAAGAGGTTATTCAAGATCTTATTTCTGCCGTCAGTGAGGAATGTGTTTTTGCTACAGTTGCATGAAAACATCCTGAACTTGTAGTCTCTGTAACTCATAATAAACATCATGCCAAGCAGTTTCTCAACACTGGTTCTGGCTTTGATAAACAAAAGTCAGGTGAGATATCACATGTCATGTGTGTGTTTTTAGTTTAGACTTATTTTTCTTGCTCCAAACTGAGACCGCAGTTTCCATGGTTTTGATTTTGCAATATGTCTCATGAGTCACACTGTTTTCTATTTTTTGTTTTTCTTTAAAGTCATGGCTGCAGCAGTATGGCTACCTGCCTCCAGGGGACATGAGGACCCACTCCCTCCGCTCCCCTCACTCCGTCTCCTCAGCTATTGCCGCCATGCAGAGTTTTTACGGCCTCACCGTCACCGGCAACTTTGACGCTAACACCATAGCGTGAGCACCTTCACACACCTATTTCACATTGAGTAAAAGTGCCAGCTCCAAACAACATCATATTCTAATTAAAAGTCATATTTCTTATCTTGTTTTGAGTGTGTTATGATTTGTCTTTTCAGGGCCATGATGCGACCACGCTGTGGCGTACCGGATAAGTTTGGTGCCGAGCTGAAGAGCAACCTGAGGAGGAAGCGATATGCCATCCAGGGCTTGAAGTGGACCAAGAAAGATATAACTTTTTCGTAAGTCAGCGATGCTCAAAACAAGATGGAAAAGTGCTAAAGCCATATTATGCTCTAATTTTTAAAAAAATGTTATTCTATGTTTGTACCCAATATATCAACCTAAACCAAACTGTTTTTTTATAGAAAGAGAAAGTAACTTGACTCCATCTTACCTTTTCCACCCTCCCCCCTCTCACACTCACCCACGCACAATTGCACATTCTTCAGCATACAGAACTACACCCCTAAGGTGGGTGAGTACGAGACCCACGAGGCCATCAGGAAGGCCTTTAAGGTGTGGGAGGGCGTCACGCCTCTTCGTTTCCGGGAAATCCCCTACAGCTACATACGGGATAAGGTTGAGGAGTTTGCAGACATTATGATCTTCTTTGCTGAGGGTTTCCATGGTGACAGCAGCCCATTCGATGGTGAGGGGGGCTTCCTGGCACACGCCTACTTCCCTGGCAATGGCATCGGTGGGGACACCCATTTTGATGCAGCTGAGCCATGGACCACTGGAAACAAGGACCTGATGGGTGAGGCCCTGTTTGCACCTAAATAAGTGGATTTTTTTTCTTGAGTAAAAACTGATGACACAAATGCAGGGAGTTACTTTGGTTTTGAGGAGTCAGGACTTTTGTGTGCAAAACATGAGCAGTAACAGGTCCATTCTTGTGCAGGTACATTTGAGGGTGTGAATGCCCACAGCTCTGTTTATGATGCTGTTTATTTCTGGCAAAGCACAAAGATTTGGAACTCAGCTGATTGAGTTTGACACATCTTCACATGACTTTCAAGATCTCTATTTTTTCATCTACAGCTGTGATTAGTATTTGTGTATGTTTGAGTCACCTAAAAAAGAGGAAACAGCAACTTTGCTTCTTCCTGTTCAGTACTCTCATCAGCACAGAACCACATGCCTCCTAGGTCATGAATCCCATCTCACTTTAATTTATTTGACAAAGAAGTCACATTAAATAGTGTTTTGGTGTTGACACTGTTTCAGGGAATGATATTTTCCTGGTTGCGGTGCACGAACTGGGTCACGCTCTGGGTCTGGAGCACTCCAATGACCCTTCAGCCATCATGGCTCCCTTCTACCAGTGGATGGACACAGAGAATTTCCTCCTTCCCGATGATGATCGCAGAGGCATTCAGCAACTTTATGGTGTGTTATCAACTGTTCACTGTCCAAATCACTGTTAAAATGAGTTCTATATTTATTTGCTAGTCGCAATTTCCACTATGAAGTGTTAATGGCATGAAGAACTTAAGTGATTCACAGAGAGAAAGTTAGAGTCACAAGGTAGATGACAAATGTATCTTTCCAATGAACTTATTTTTAAAAAAACTTCTGCTAGTTTTGTTCCAAAGCCCTTTTCTATTTTTGCTGAAATTATGTTTATGTAACCCTTAGTAGTCTGTTTTTCTCTCTTGTGTGCAGCGTGTAACCTGTAATCTATTTAAGGGATAATTAAGTGACATTTGATCTTACCTCTTCTCAGACCAGCACTAGATTATGTATAAAGGTTAAGGCCAGGTCTCAAAAAATCATTTTCATATGTTCTTCTTTGCATAGGGTCTGGGTCAGGCCCTCAGCCCCCTCCTGTAACCCGTACACCTTACAATAACCCAGACCCCACATATGCACCAGAAAAGCCTCGCTTCGGCCCCAACATCTGTGATGGACACTTCGACACTATCGCCATCCTCAGAGGAGAAATGTTTGTGTTCAAGGTAAAACCACACAACCACATTTGACTTTTGATATCATAGTTTTTTTCTAGCAAGCTGTTTTTAAATCTCTTTTCTCTATTAGGACAAATGGTTCTGGAGGGTACGTAACAACCATGTCCTTGACGGATATCCAATGCCTATTGGTCACTTTTGGAGGGGATTGCCCACTCATATCAATGCTGCATTTGAAAGGGAAGATGGGAAATTTGCATTCTTTAAAGGTTAATCTAAATTTTGTTTATTAACAAAACATTTATGAGATTTTCCTTGTTGTTGTTGTTGTGTTCGTCCACTTTTTTTGTGTCTCTGTCTGTCTCTGACTATCTCTGCCTCACGCTCTCTCCAGGGGACAGGTACTGGGTGTTTACTGAATCTATCCTGGATCCAGGCTACCCTAAGTATCTGAAGGAAATGGGCACTGGGCTCCCCAAAGATCGACTAGACGCTGCCCTGTACTACACCCCCACCGGACAGACATTCTTCTTCAGAGCAAACAAGTTAGTCATCTTACGTGTGTGTGTGTGTGTGTGTGTGTGTGTGTGTCATATTCCACAACAATACTGTGCTGTAAACTGAAGAAAAATCTATTTACATCAGCACCACTAAAATGTGTTTGAGTGTTGACCATATAAGGTCCAAATGCTTGAGTTCAGCAAATCCTCCTCAATTACAAACTTTCTTCTTATCTAAACATTACAACAGGCCCCAGAAGAACTTGCTGATTCTCCCCCCATATTTAAACCAAAGTCATTGTTATAAAAAAACAGCGTAAAACATGGTAGTCAGTGATTACAGTGCAAAGTCACCTACATAAACAAAATCCATGACGTGTGAATGCTTAAAAAAAACAACTGGGATTGCACAAGCCCTGTGACTAGTAAACAACTCATTCCTTTTCTATTTAAGATCTAACCTGGCTGTTGGAAGAGTTAACACAGAGTGTTTCTGCAGAGACAACACCTATTTTTCTGCCTGCCTGGTTTAGTTTAGCATAATATGCACTGAATCAAAGACAGTCAGTTCTCAACTCATTCTTGGCAACCTTAAGTCATGTCTAATGTAAAGTATTTTTTGCTTGGTATTTTGTTATCTTTTAGGAAAAGTTTACACCAAGTCCCAAGCCGACTCCTACATAATTAATGTCAAAGAAAGTTAAGCATTTATGGAAAGCCCAAGTCAAATTTGTCAAAACATGTTTCAAGTCCCATCTTAAGTCTTCAAGGGAAAGTACTTAATCCTTTAGACCAAAGAAACATCAAGACTAACATCAGGTCTAAAGTCTAGTAGGTTAAAGCCAAGTCAATTGTAAGTCCATCAAAACAAGTTCCTAATTTATTCTCTGAAGGACAAAACCAAACCAAGTCTTGAAAGTACAAAAACATTTCTATGTTAAAATGTCCTCAAGTCTATGTTATATATCAAAATATACCCATGTAATTTATTTTGTTTAGCTGTATCTATCTATATTATCTGTATACATTATCTCAACAACGTTTTAATCTAAAATAATCCAAATATTTTTAAAGGATGGGGGGATTTCATTTTGTCATCTGTCAATATGACTTGGGGTATGGGATAGAGATAGACGATATGATTTTTTCAGGGCCGATACAGATACAGATTATTAGTAGTCAAGGAGGCCAATAACTGATATTTGGAGCCGATATTCATTTGCAGTAAAAGTTAAAATATTAGTGTCAAAATTTTGAATAATACAAACTCCAACACTTAACTTCGTTTAAATGCCTTTAGGCATATGTTTATTAAATAGCTTTTCAGATTTGCAACATATTAAAGGTTTTTTTTCCTAGACAATAGACATCTTTGTTTTTTATTCTGCCCTCCCTAAACGTCTGGTTCAGTTTGGCGGGTAGGTAAACAGCTCTTCACACAGAGACAAGGCTTTGTGATTTTATCCACGATTTATTGACTCCACATGTAGCACTGTAAAACTGTGAAATCTACGACAAAAGTAAGATATAAAGGAAACATGTGTTGTATAGTTGCACCATTGCATTGCAATAATAAAGTTAAACATCTGTAACAACTCAACAAACTTGTGTCTTTCAACAACGTGTCTTTTGAAAGTCTGCTAACTTAATGCTTATGTCTATGGGAAAACACAGTGTAATGCTAACCATTAGCATCGAAGTTCGGTAAACAACTCGAATGAACCTATCACAATATTAACAAAATAATGGAGAACAATATGCCACACATGTACACTCGGATACTCACGGAGATGTTTCCTACACTCTGTGCAAGGGATCAACGATGTTTTACACCTTTATAACTCTGCTACTTTGTAGTTAATTAACAGGAAGGTGATAAGGGTACTGCCTTTAGCCAAAATTCACACATACACGCACACTTATCCTAAATAATAAGTAATAGAGAAATACACTTAAAAACAGAAACAAACCAAGGTTGTCAAACAAGGACAGCACAGTTTTATAACAAAAAGTGCAGGGAGCTCCCAGGCTCAGCAGCATGTCTTATAAAGTTAAATGAAAACAAATAAATAGCTCCCTAAAGTTCTGCTTATCGGCCGTGTGTCGCTCTGTGTGTAGCCAATCAGATGGTGCTGTGGGTGGGACAATGCTAGGGACAGAGTAGTGACTGCAGACAGAGAGGAGCGGCTGCATCAGGGCCAAAATAACCCAGTTTTAAATTGATCTCTTATTGGCCATTGGATTTTTAAAAAAGGCTGATGCCGATATGCATCAAAATGCCGAATATCAGCGCCAATAATCGGCTCAGCCGATAATCGGTCTATCCCTAATGTGGCCATACACTCTTGTTCTTGTTTAAACTAAACACCTACTCTGTACATACAATTGACAATGCTCATTTGACACTATGTAGGATCAGTAGTGTAAGAAGAGCTAAAATTTTATGTAAAGCCCCTTCAGGGGGGCAGCAGTACACAGAAAATATATGTAATGAGAAACCAATATATGTCAAAATAAAAATTTATCCAGTGCTGGAAAATTTAAGTCTCAGGAATTTAAATTACACAGTACAAAGTTAAAACTATATTTCAGATATAAATCTAAAAATTATTTTTGTGTATAAGATGCTAAAAAAATAACCTTGTGAATATTTGCTGCTGTTCAGAATGTATACAGCTCTACCATCTCTTGTTAATGAGACTCTAATTTTAAGCTTAACAAGTCCTGCATACTGCCGTCAACTCAAACCTCTAGACTGACCATAACCAAGAACAGTTCTTAGCAACCGTTTTAGCATCATATAATACAGACATACATATAGACTGGCTACTAAATGAAAACATACATAAAAACCCTCATGTATGGGACAAACAACAACTTTTCTCATGTGGCTGGTTGAAGGTTGTCTGCTCTCTGCCTGAGTCAAAATCTCTGATGGGGGTCTTTATTTGCAAAGTGTGATCTGCTCTGGGCAAGATCCTCTGCATGCAGCCTATACAGTCTGTCCCCATTTTAGCTGAGCACACATACCATGAAGCCAACAGTATACATATATGCTGTACACACACCACCACTGGTAAAGAGTTTGAATACTCATCTGTGTGTCCAGTAGGAACATGTTGCTCACAGGAGACATATAGAAATTTGCAATGTTTACATACGGCCATGTATGCACACAGTATTCCTGCACTCATGCATACTTAAATAGGGCTCAAGTAGGAACGCACACACCTGCCACCTCCCTTTGCTCAAACACACATTTACAATGCAGGGTTATCTCTGAATTATACACTTATCTGTTAACACACACGCACAAACGCACGCATGCACACACACACACAAACACACACACAATGCACTTTTGGGAGGAACCCTCCCAGCTGCATCATCAAACTTCTAGTTGAACCATGACCTTGCCAACGGCGCAGTCAAGTTCAGACAATATGCACACATGGTCTGTACCTTACAGATAATCAATACGTCTCAAAACACTGTAGATTAGATATGGAGCTATGAAACAGCTGAAGCCGTGTTGTGTATTTAGGTGAAAGTAACACTGGGGTACAGCCAAAGGTTTGTCTGCTCATAGATGGTCTTAATTCAATAGAATAAACAGATTTGTTGTAATACTTCTGTAGCAATCAGCTACTGGTCTGTTGCAAAATACATGCTGAAATATTACTGTCTGCAATAATGATACTGTCTGTTGTAAAAGATATTTTTATGGAGGAGGGAGTTCTGAGACATCGTGGTAAAATTGCAAGATTTAGAGAAAGAGATTTATGTTAATATCAAAGAGAACAAAATGAAAGATGACAAGAAAGTATAGTAATACATTTAGCATTAGGAATTCAACAGCTACATCCAGTTTTAGCAATACCTTCCTAGCAAATATTGATTTGACAGAAACATGGTGTCCCTGGTCTAAAATGCTCCACCTCAATCCAATAAGTGAGGACAGTGGAATCATTTCCTTATAAAGTTACATATGATGGTCATTTAAGACACTGATTTAGTTTTTTTATGCTCAACTGATTCATTTTACTTCTTATGGTCTTCAGACCAAACCAAGCCAGGAATAATGAGTGAGGATCCATAACTTTATTATTGACAGTAGAGCAGTAGAAGCAGTATTTTTTTTGCAACAAAATCTGCAGAGGTAAGAAGTTAAAAACAACTTAATAAATTATTAAAAAGATCAAATTTGTAATAAAGAGTGTTGTTCATTAAGGAAACTTAGTCTTAGGGCTCCAAGGCAACAATTAAGGTGGACGGCCAGATGATGATATGTAATAGTGCACCATGTCAGACTTGTCAGACAGAGACAACAAATGTATGTATTCTTGTGTCTTTGGTGACCTTTTATTGACTATTTAACTGAGAAATGGTTGTGATCAGACATGAACATGTCCACATGTCCACTCCATTTTCAAATGCTATTGTTTCTCGATGACCATATTTTTAAATATAAAAACACTTTTATGCTTTCAAAGTTTATCCACATGTTAACTGTGATGTTTGTAGGAGCCTTTTCTATGAAGCTGCCACATGCACATTAGGGTTAGGGTAAGGGTTTGACCCTTCATGCCTATGTCTGGCAGAGAGGAAGTCCGGCTGATGGTCCTGTAACATTTCAGACATCTGCACAGCACCTAACCCTTTGTTTGAACTTATGTTGGATCATTACAGTACATCTTGATTTGACATGTAAACAATATCTTTCAACATCACAATGTTTGCTTTGTTATAGCTAATGTTAGCTAAAGTTGCTGTAAAGTAAATGTTAGCAAACGTCAAAGGTCCAGTGTGCAAATTAAGGAGGATCTATTAGTAGAGATATGACAGAATGGACAATAATTACCATAAATGCTGGCTATAGAGAAGGCCATTCACTCTTTTGGGGGGTTTCTCACCCACTCCAGGCTCTTATACATGACAAAGGGGAGGGAAAGTGAAGAGATATTCTGCTGAGTGAAATCTGCAACTTTACTGCTAAATGCCACTAAATCCTACGCACTGGATCTTTAAATAGATATTGCTCTGTGACCGACATTATGGAGTCATTTGATTGACCTGAGGTTTCTACTTGTTCAACTGTATCCTGTCATCTTCATCACATTTTTTTTTAAAAACAGTTCTTTTCATTTCAGCACTTGTTTGTGTATCGTAGCCAGGGACAAGCTTCTCATTGCTTGTAAAGTGACAAACAGAGTTTGCAAACAGCTAAATGAATAGTTTTTCTAACTAACTGTTCTTCCCATGGCTCATGAAAACCAAGAGGGACTTGTCCTGACTGAATTGAAACCAAACTCCATTGTGTTGCAGCAGGATAAAGACTGTACACTGCTCTCTGCGTCCTGAGAGACCTAGCCCTGATCCACAAAGGACTTTCCCATGGATCACCTTTCTTACCCCATTTCTTTTATAGTGGTCTCTGAAGAAAGCACCTAGAAGCAGTAACCCTGTGTGTAACTTGCAAATGTAATTGAATTGTTTAAATAATGCCTTGGATTTGTGTGCTCTGACTATACAGTTGGAAAATCAGGGCAAGCACAGTCACACTGGAAAAGCTTGATCTGGGCATGGGCACAACAAAGCCTAAGTCAGTTGGTGTGTGTGTTTGTGTGTGCGTGTGTGTGTATTCTCCTCCCTCAACTTAAAAGTGGCACTGCTGTTGCTAAAGTCACACTACTTGTTGATAGACAACAAACTGGCACATGTGATGACTGTAGGGTGTACAATCTGTTCATTAGTTGTGTGTGTAATATTACTGTGAGTAGAGCCTCATGACTGTATGTATTTGTTACTAACAACACTGTGTGTATGTGTGAGAGTGTGTGTGTGTGTGTGTGTGTGAATGTCCGAGCAAACAATGCAATGCAGTGAATGCAGAGGCCGTCCAGTAGGTCCAGCTTTGTTTGCGTCATGTCGGCTAAGCAGAGGGGGGGTAAATAGTTACAGGTGGGATGGAAACTCCAGAGGGGTGCCAATACACACTCATACACAGACACACACATACACATACTTTAAACTGTTTGTGGAGATCTCCAGGGAAAGAGGGGTGTTGTCATGTGCCGAGTGTCAGGTATGTTCCCAGGAAGTAGGTTTCAGAGAATACATTAATCGGAAAGCAGTAGTCCCGTGATTCAAGATGTAACTTTTGTCCCGCATTGTATAAAATTTAGATTGGGCATAATAATAATAATAATAATAATAATAATAATAATCATCATCATCATCATCATCATCATAATAATAATAAATGAACTTACAAAAGTACAGAAAAAACAAAGCCGGTGTTTAAAAAACAGTTAAAATGCAGACTGCTTAAAATGATAGAAAATAGTAAATCATCAACTTATAAGTAAATGATAAATAGTCTTTATCATAAATAACAATCACCCTGTCTTGGTTTCGTCTGTAAAGTAAGTTTTAATCGGCTTACATTATCTGTCATCCCTATGAGATAAACATTTTTTGTCTGTTTTTTTAATAAACAAAAGATGCAAATAAAAAGGTTGCATTGTGAAATGTGACCCTACCTGGTTTTAATGGAGTAGAGCTAGTATGGCAACTCTGACTTACCCAGTCTCTGAGCACAGTTAATCCTTGAGGGCAAAAGATGTGCTACTGAATTGAATGGATTAGATTATTTTTTAATTGTGTTCTCTACCTGCCAGGACCTGCATGAAAAGTTCTAACCTGCAGTGCCCTAGTTCACTCACCTTGCAGAGCATGTGACAGTGTACTAATGCTGGGTCCCTACTGAAGTGACCAAGGTCAGATTAAGTGTGGACTCTTAGCTGCATGTCAACATCAGCCCTTCTGCAGTCATGCACTACCTTGGTCTCAAGGGCTCATCATCCAAGGGGGCATCATGGCAAAACTAGGGGAAGTTGCCCCTTCTCACAGCATGGTGAGGAAATGGGCTGCAGTTAAAATCTGAAGATGACCTTCTCCCTGGAAGGCCAGTGACCGTTATCACAGTAAGAAAGTTGAAAAGATCCCTGACATGATCTTGATGGTGCCTTGCCACAGAGCTGAACATCCACTTGTAACGTGTCCGTGCACACCTGTTCACCTGATTTGACCCCGGGTGAGGGAGGAGCTCAGAGGTCGCCGTGTTGACAGTAATGCTTGCTGAGGTTATTGCTGCTGTAAACCAATTTCTGGAGGTATATACAGTAAGCTCCACAAGTGCTGGATAATGTGAGTAAATAAAGAGTATGTTTAATAATAAATGTGGTAAATTCTCTCAAATTGGTTCCTTCAATCAAGGCCATGAAGTTCTCTATCACTCTTCATACCATTTAAAAGAAATGAGTTAAATGCAGATCTATCAAAATATTTAATAGTAGGACTTGTGATGACACAGGAACGTGTTCTCACGTTTGTAGTCATTCAGATTGTAAGCGGATCCATCGTGGTTGTCTGTCATCAGACACATGTAAGACCAGCAGTCACATCCTGTCCCACTACTGCAGGTCTTAACTGACTGTTTCGTCTGACCTGGATGCTTCTAGCGTGACTGTGCACTCATCTGTGGAGCATGAAATGCCGTGGATAGGTTAAAACATAAAAGAATGTTGTTTGTCCTGCCCAGCGGTACTACAGAGGGTTTCCGGTGCTTGTACAGAGATAGAGGATCGAAAGGAATAGGATGAAAATTGGCCAATCAGTATTTTAAATTGAATTTCTGGTTATATGTGTGACCTTGTTGAGCTGAGAAGAGGAGTCTTTATAATATAAAACATTCAAATTAAAAAATCATTGGAAAAATGCTGTGGTTTAGTTTGTATGGAGTTTTAGTTTAAAAAGTTAGGTCTAAGTTAGTGGAAAAACACATTTTAAATGAGAACCCATATAGTATAGAGTATTTTCTGTACAACACTGTAGTTGATATATATAAAACTATCTCTGCATTTCTAGCAGCAATAATCAGCGGCCTTGGTTGCCTTAGCAGCACATGTATTTCTCTTGATGGTTTCCCTGCTTAAGGCAAGGTTGCTTCTTTCTCTTATCTTAGCACTTTAATGTCTAGAAGGTTAGAAGAAGGTTGTTGTTATTTTTCATTTGTTCTGTAAATTAAATGGCAAGAAGTAGCTCATGACGTTCTCTTACTTACAGCATCTCTGTGGACTCACAGTCTCTCTGCTTTCAAGGTCTGAAAGAAGCCCTCAACCTAAATTACCACAGTGTTTAAGATATTTAATTGAATGCCTCTTATTTTTTCAGAAAACATGGTCAAATATAGATGATGGTAAGATTTCATCACACTATTTATTTCCAACAGACTGCTGTGCTTTGCAAGCACAAAACATGTCATGTTTCTGTCATACAAATGAAACACACAGAGAGGAAAGACAAGTTTCCACCTCTCCATACATCTTCTACATTTTTTATCAAAAAAAAACTATATGGACAGACAGCTCAAGAAAAAAGATGGGTTAAAAAAGTGAGATGGTGGAAATCCTAAACTGATATTTAACCATGTAAAATATTGTTATCATCTGTTTGTCATGACCCCACTTCTGCTGCAAACAAAAACCCACAGTGATGCAAATACACCCTCGCAGACAAACACACCATGCTAAGGAGACTGAGGTGACTGTTTCAAAGTCCATATATCTTGACAGAGTGGCTTGAAGTGATAGAACATTGAACTTTGTTGTTATCAGGGTGGACTGACCTGTTTGGCATCATGACATTTCACCCAGACTGGTGAAGTCACTATGTTTACTTTGACTGTCTGTCTGCTGTCATGTCTATAGGATGTATTGTCCATTCACAAATTTGTTTGCTATAACTGGTCACAGTTCTTAAAATTCTATAAAGCCATGCAAATAAATTGAACTCTGTCTCTTGGATCTGGGGAGGAGTCATGAATAGAAAAGGGACAAATTCATAGTTAGTGTTTGGGCCTTTGAGTATCACATTTTTGCATAAATGTAGCAGCTTAAGATGAAAACTGGCCAAGCTTCAACAAAGTTTAGAAAAAACTACAGATTTAAGTCAAATGATCAAAAAAGGGTGAAAAATTTGAGCCTCATCCCACTGTGGCAGGGCCTGAGATCAGAGAATTCATTTCTTTTCAAGTATGTTCGCTGCACAGCAAGGTACATAAATGGGGAGAAAAGAAGAAAAGAAAAGCATGTTTTTTTAAAAAAAAACTATAAAGTGATAATAAAATCCCCACACTGAGAGAGATTTAGAGCACAGAGTGTGTTTTTAATGTCAACAGTCCGCTGACTGTATTTTGATGGGATGATGCAGATATCAGAAACTCTGGGGATTTTCAGGCATCTACAGGGAGAAGAAAAAGGAGATTCATGAGAAAGAGAAGAGACAGCTTTGACGTGCAAAAGAAGACAAAACAAACTCACCTGAAACAGAAATGAAAGAAAAAAAGAAATGTGCTGCAGCTTGCTAGGTGATGATAACAGACAGAGCACAACAGCAACACAAATATGCAGGTAAACACAGGTAAACATAATTGTAGATGTCCTGGTACAATCCGGTTTAGTAATTACTTTAACCACTTTTCTACTTAGATAGATTCTTGGTTCCCGCACACCATCCTTCCCAACGGAAATAAATACATTGCAGTATTTCTATCAAGCAGAGGTGTAATCAGTTTTACAATTAAAACTGTCAATCACTTTGAGAATAAAAGCGACTCCCAGTCTCGTCACCAACCGCCACAACATGGTTGCTTTTTTTTTCTCATCTTTTGTGTTTGTGAGTCATCATGGTAGAATGTGTTTCAGAAAACATTACAACAGAAGCAGCTTTGAGTGCTCTGCCAGGTGTTTGAATGACTTTGGACAGATTTTTGTCAACATGGTAGTGTCACAACTGTTCAAAGTGCGACCACAAAACTGCAAAGGTGTGTGGCGGCAATCAGATTAAAGGCCCTTAGACGCTTTGTCTTGGCACTGCCTGTGCTGTTGAATTGCTCAGAGTAAACTGGAAGAGCACATTTAGGTTGGAGGTACACACTGCTCAACCTGGTCATCCACCACCCAGGTCACATTTGTAATGGTCACAGTTGTGAAGTTTAACACGAGCCTGTCCAGGTCGTTTTTATTAGAGGACTTGTTGAATTTTTAGCTTAAAATGCATTTCTGCAAACAGGTTAGCTTTGTCAGATCAAGTAATGTTGAACTTTCAAGTAATAATTGCTGACTTATGCATTTGTTTTCCGCAAAATTGTTCATCTGTTTGATACAAGAAATGTGAGATCATATAAAGGCAGAGTTTAAATATGGGTGCAGTCCAGATGAATGCTGAGCACTTATGTAATAATCTAGTATGATGTTACAACATCCCTTCTTCATTTGAATGATATGCACCTCTGACATACATTTGTAGCTGCTTCAGTAGTGCTACACCCTTATGAAATGCTTGGAGACGTCACATAGAGTTTGGCGCTGATCTTCATTTAACTTGTTTCACCATTCAGCAGCTGGACTTTTCAGCACGACTAATTGTGCTACATTTATGTGTTTCTTTCAGATATGAGGTTTACCAAATAAAAAATGGAGGAAATTCATTAAACCTTTGTGAAATGGCAGATTTTGTCTGCCGAATGTGGACGTAAACGTCATATCTTGCACCACATTTAGGTGTGTGCCTGTCAATCTGTCTTTGACTCAGCCCTCACTGTTCTGAGGATGATCAGTTATGATATCTCAACACTGCAACACACATGCATGGCATTGACTCATGAAAACTAATCAAATCACAAGCAAATCACACTGTGATTAATCAACTAAAGTCTGAAAAGATATTTCTTAATCACCATGGCCAGAATGTGGGACAACAGGAAAGGAGCAGCAGTAACCACAAATATTTCATAAAAACACAAATGTAAATTCAACAGGCACAACAGGTATTTTTTTCAAGTTAGCATGAGCATGAAAATCCACTTGAGTGACTGGTGGAACACAGTCATCTTTGTGTAATATATATTTAAAGTTAACCATGTAACATGACACCCAAGCTTTTTGTTCTGTTCTGCTATGCATTTATTATATCAATATCTTCTGTCAGAGTGATGGATTCACTGTGCAAGATCTGCAGGAAGTTGCACACTGAGGCACAAACATACAGGATTCTGCATTGTCATTGGAAGTGTCACTGTCATTAATGGTTTTTATTTTTATGAAGTGATCTTCTTAGATGTGTTTACTCAATGCTACATATTTAATATGTTATCTGAAATGAGAAAGAGGTGCAGAAAGATGAAGATGCCCAACAGGAGAGAGACTTTAGCAAAGAGAAGACAGGCAGCACAAAATTAGGAAATGATTTATTTAAGTGTTGTTGATTTCGTAAGCAGCTGAATCACACTTGGAGTCAGCGCTGCTTGCCTAACTGTAAAAGTCACTGTATGTGACTGGTTTATGTTTATGGCTGGATGATGTTTATGCTAGTGTTTAAGTTTGGATAATAGTGACGCACTGTGCTGCCATGCTTGGTTTGTTGTTTTCAAACACAGAAGTTAAATATAATCATTCAGTTAAGCCTCAGCACATCTTGGAGCCACATTTGAGAGATAAGAGGGCTAATTATGTGTTTTGTTTCTTCTGGACAGAGTCAGGCTAGCTGTTTCCCTCTGTTTACAATCTTTGAGATAAGCTAAGCTAATTGGCTATGGCTTCTAGTTTACCATTCAAACATAAAAGGGATATCAGCAGGAAAGTGACTGTCATTTTCAAATGTCAAACTCTCCTTTTATTAACACAGGCTATCATTTTTTTCAATGTTTTCACACTTGGTTGCTCTGAAAACAGCAATTATGAGGCATGATATCCATTTCAGTTCCAACCAGATGTGTTTGGTTGTTTATGCTCAGCATAAAGAGCTGGTGAGTCAGCCAGCTTTTTATGTGGACATTGGCACGTAGAGTTGAGGCTGAAGATAAGAATGCTGGGTGGGGGCAAATCAAAACTTTAACATTTCATTTCTGGGACAACTTTGGGGAGGAGTGAATTTACTGTAGACTGTGTGTAGAGTCAAAAGAGGGTTCTAATTATTAATATACTGTATGTTACATGTGGAACAGTGTATGTCAGCAGAGGACAGGGTAAATATGATACCCATTTTACACACATTTTAATACTTTTGTCAGTATTCACATTTTGAAGAGACACCAATGCAAACTCAGCAGTATTTTCACACATTCATATCATTAATGCAAATACCGTGGTAGCACAGTCAAATATGAAAATTCACCACACAGAAACTAAAATCCAGTTGCGTGGATTTGAGTTCGTGCCTCAAAATCCAGTTTTCACATTAGGGTTTACTACTTCATTTTATTGCCATTATCACAGGCAATAAAATGAAGAAATTAGCATCTATAAACACTGACCTGTTAAACATATCACACACCATATCACAGTGGCAGTGGTTACACTTTAGACTGAGCTCTTAGTTGTGTTTGGTCCTGTGGCTTCATAGAAGATCATGTGCTCAGAGCCACGTGGGAGGTCATTATTGTACGTGTAATGATTGAGCAGGAGGTTTTCTAATGCTACTGAAGGTCATTTACACTGAAGTTCTGTTTCAGGTCAAAATATTGACATCAGTGTTATAATGTCAGTATCTTTGACTGTAGTGATTTGTGGATTGTTTTTGATGAACTAAGGAGTTGTGTTGACATTAGCTGCTAAAGAGTATGCCATTAAAATGTTCAGCAGCTCAGTCGTCATGTGATCCCGTGCAACATGTGGACAAGAGCAACTGGGGGGGGGTCAGAATCAACTTGACACAGCTGACTGTGTATGGTTATGCTCTTAGGAGGGTTTATTTATGTTTAGAATGGAAACTGTGACGTGTAAATGAGTGTGCGTGTGTCTTTCTCTGTAAGTGTTTATTTGTGTATATGTGTGAGTGTGTGTGTGTGTGTGATGCACCCACCGGCTGTCTGCCCCCCTTGGGAGAAAATAGACAAGGAAGGTCAAAGGAAGCTGGAGTTCACAAGTTCACTGTCAGTCTACTGACTCTGCGATGCGATGTGTGCGTCATCTCTGCTGTTCCTGCCACGTTTCTTTTATTTATGTCAGGTTACACATTGCTCTTAATGTAGGACAACATCTCTGCACCTACAGCAACATAAACAGTACAGCCTGCACATATTTATCCACAGAGGTAGGCCAGAAGTTAATTAATTTTTTTACAGGTTCATTCAGTAATTTTCTAAAGTTCAAAATCATAAAACACATTCTGATGCTTTCCAATAAAACAATAAACACATTGGCATGTTTCTTATCTCCAAGAGTGAACCATTATCTAGAATCATTAGCCATTATCTCTATTACCTCCTCCCAGGTCTTCCAGTTTCTCCTTTCGATTGCCTTTGACCTCTCATATCTCTTTGTAAATACTTTCTCTGGAAGGAGAATCACACAGAGAGCCAAGTGTTTTTGATCAAAAAGAGCAGGCGTAGGACAATCTAAAAGTTTGCAAGTCTAAAACAATGTGGGTTTTGTTGGACATCTTCTCCAGTGCTGTTACCTTTTATTTTTGGAATTTCCTGGAAGGCTGAAGCAAATTCATTAATGTGGGGTGACTCCAAGCACAATATTTAACATTCAAACAGGACTCATCTTACTGTAATACCTTCCACCACCTCCCTTAAGCTGTTAGTAAAATCAGTTAAATGTTCCTGAATAATGTGGAGTCGAAAAGTCTGAGATCTCTGGTTAGGATTTTTCTATTTTCAGTTTATTTTTGAGAGGTAATACCATTTTTAATTACAAATGTTACCATCTGCTTTACATTTTGAGTTTTGAAATTTTTTGAGAAACGTACATGTCACCCTTTTGCTTTAATGGCAGCGTGCGGTTGAGCTCCACAAGTGTTTGCAAAACCTGATGACCCTCATCTTCCCCGCATGCCTGGAAAATGCAGCATAAATCTTCTCATCTAACTCTTTGCAAGAAAGGTGAAAGAGCAAAATTTCCAAAATATCCAACTATTCTTGTGAATGAATTAATTTGACTAATATCAACAGAAAGACAAGAAAACAAAAAAATAATAACAATAATAATACAAAAATCAAAGAATGAATTGGATTTTTCAAGTGTTTAAGTGTCCCATAAATGTTGAATGGGACCGAGTTCAGGTGATCGTGGAGGAAAGACTATGCTAGTTAGGACTTCCTGGTCCTGCCCCCATACATGCCCTCCATGTGTCCATAATTTGATACTGAGAAAGCCTCTCTTTGCCACTGACCTCTGAGACTTTAACCCAGTTCTGAAGCCATTTTTCCCACAAAGCCACCTAACAAGCAAAGATCTGTAGGAAACTTGAGAAACAGCATTATTTTATAATAGGTGAACAAGTTGCTGCAAGTTGAGCTACTTGTACAAGCCTTTGAGAAAGATTAATCCAGCAGGGTGGCAACTGAATGCATGCTTTGATATGAGGGATACAACTCAGCAGAATTTAAGCTTTTATGCAAAACGGTTAACACTTTATTTGTGTGGTGGATGGTTGGTTGCTGGCCTAGAAATAGTGCAGAATCTTAAATATTTTTTATTCATTTTACTGAAAATAAGAATTCTTTTGCTTGAGACATTTCTCAGTCATTAAACTATGATTATATCCAGGTTTAATAAAGATTTTGTAGAGCCTCAGTGTGTTTTCATACTTTCCAACCTCACTGTATATATAATCAGAGTAAAAACACTGAAGATAACCCTCAAGAGGCACTCTTTTTGGTTTGACCTCATGTATTTGGAACGTTGCTGCCACCTATTGGAAAATAAGAGGAATTAAAGTCTATATTGCTTAGATCAGAATATTGTTGAGGCAAACAAGAGTACACCAAAAGGCTTCATGCTTTTCTTCATATTTAGAGCACTTTTGCAGAACTCTACAAAGAGACAGCACAGCAGAAGTCAATGTCAGTTTTCAATGATTCTACATAAAATAAATTTAGTGACCAAATCTTTTAAATGTGATTATCTGTTTTCTCACTCAAACACCACTACTGTGTATTTGAAGTCTAATTTATATGTGTTTGCATTATGATGTATGCTAAAAACCTTACATGACATAAAATTAACTTAATGCTGATGAAAATGAGCTGCATTCTGTTACATCAGCATTGAAAAACAAACAAAAGAAAAATATTTTTTTCCAAACGGAGGTGGAAATTTCTAACCACATCAGATGTCTCTTCAGGGTGTTGAATGCTGGATACCTGGACATTTCTGCAGAAGAAGAGTTCACCACCACTGGTGCACAGTTTTATTTCTGTAGCTACTTCGTCAATGTACCTTATTTGTATTGGGAGAATATATAAATGTTTGTTATGTATTGCATTGTGAGATTTAGTAACACTGGAGCATTTTACAAAAAATTTTCATAATAAAGATACGTGTGTAAAAATAATGAAACACAGCACACAGCCATGAATTGATCACAGTAATTTGCTATGATGTGGAACTAAGAAAATGCAGTGATTCTTAGTTACAGTATCAGACCAGGGGATTGGGATAATTGATCTTGTGTGCAGGAAAACAACACGCCCAGCAGGGAGCAGTAAAAGTCAATGTTCCTGCCATGGTGAGGCACTGGGTTCATTCATGGACAATGCAGTCATTCCAGGAAATGTTTGTCCTTCATAGCACAAGCTCAAAATGTTTTTGCATGAAAAATATTTTTCTTTCACACACAGAATGATGTGACTTAGCCGATAGTCTTGGCCCATATACCTCTGCACACAGAACGATTATAACACAAACAAGAGCAGAGGGTACTGAGCTTTGATAAAGGTCTGTAACAATGATCACACTGTCTCTCTTTCTTAATGTTTGGGTGAACTTTACAGAGGGTTCTTATGACCAGTGACTATACCAGCACACTTCTTTTCAAAGAAGCTTGGCACTTGCAAACAGTGTTCAGGGTCACACAGAGAGAATCTTTTTTTTCTTTGTCCTTGAACTGAAGCTGAGCTTTTAATGCTGGAGAGTGAAAGGAACTCACCAAGGTTGTGAGATACAGCTGAAGAGTGACTCTGTTGCTGTTGGTGAGGAAACTGCACCATTTAAGCAGACAATTCTCACAAGTTCTAATGAGAAATATTGACTTTAGATAGGCGAGGAGATACTGCCAATCAGTCAGCATGATGGACTGTGAATGTTTATGTTATTGTGTGTTGCTGAACACCTCAAAAAATAAAGAAAACACACAAAAAGCTAATCTGTGATAAATTAAGTATTATGACAAAATGAAAGAGCGTCCCTATAGGACTGTGAGATTACAAAGCAAGTCAGTGCACTTGATTAAGACACTGACTCAGACCTGGATGACTGCACACTGCTTTGTAGAGACATGAAATGCAAAGAACAAGTTTCATTGCATTGTATGGAATGTAATTGTATGTGACTTTCTCCCATCTTTCTTCTTTTATATTGATTCTGTGTTTTTTAATTTTAGAACAATAATGCGCAACAAGATGCAGAGCTTCTGCACAACTGACTTCTGCACTTGTAGTGGGAAAATTTATTAACAAACTTTCAGAGTCTTGACCTTCATTTAGTTAATTTGATGGAAGTCAAAGCACTGAGATGTTGTTAATACATTTTCATGCCTCAAGTGTAAAAGACAGTGCGTGGGAGTTTCTTTGCCAAAGAGCACAAATACTCAAATATGATAACCATTCACACACAAGCCTTTTTTACTTGCAACATTTTAATGACAACAGAAAAAGATTCTGCTCGCTGTGCGCTCTTTTATACGCTGTAACATAACTTTACATGATGGTGTTGCTGCCTGCCTGGATATTTAAGAAACAATATATGGAATGTATATATTAGCTTCTTTTAGCAATACAGTCATTTCCATTTTACTCTGCTCTGTAATACAAGCTGAATGTAAATATAATATAGTATATAATGTATGTAATATGAGCTGAATGTGTATCACTTCTGGGACTGCTGGGGACGCAGCTGTCATGACTTAGCTGACCACCAGTTCTCAGTGTGTCTCTATAAGTGGTGGGTGGAGGGGCAGTATTGGATGATGTCACCGCTACCTGTCTTACTGACTGAGTGATTAATCACCGAAGCGCCTGCAGTGGGAGGAGAGGGCGAGGGGGCGATCAGGCTGGAATGAGGGAGGGAGGTGCTAAAGACTGATCAATCACAATGATTGACGGGCTTTAGTGATCTGAGGATCAGCTTCCCTGGAGGACGCTTCAGAGTATCTTCAGAGTCAGATACGGGTGCACAAACATGCAGATGTGCACACACAATGCACAGAAATGGACACAAATCAAACACACACAGTGTATTCATATACATGTGTACAGAAATGCAAAAATTTGCATGTACACACACCACGACAGGTAGGAATGTGTCAGCCAGGTTTGATAATAACAGCCTTCACACAGATGGATTTACTGCCGTGATTGTGACACACTCACACATACACACACCCACACAAAAAGTAATCATCACCTTTATTCATGTCAGCAACACATTCTTGTCATGATCAATTAACTTGCATGAAGTTGGGAGGAATGAGATTCAGGGACAAAGATAAACAGTGCCATGTCAGATTTAATGTTATGCTGCCACATGCAAGCGTGCACACATACTCAGAAGATCAGCACACAGAAAAGTCCCCTTCCTCCTCTCTTTCTTCTCTCTTACATCTCCATAACACCTCCTCCTTCTCTGTTACAGTATCATCTGCTGATTAGTGGTGAATTATTACTGTGTCAGAGAGAGAGACATCTGTCACTGGCTGGGGTTGACATGTGGGAGCCCATCCAGGGCCCCGAGGCCACCTGAGAGACCACGGCCCACCATCAGAGCCTCTCCCTGGGGTCTGATCCATTCGCTCCCACCCCCACCTGCATGGTCTCTTAAACCAAACCCTGCATTATGTTTAAATCACTAATTCTGGTCAAAGTGTTTGCTCTTTCCCTTTATTTCTGCACCTTTTTGTCATCTCTGTAATCCTGAATCTCAGTTCATTCAGACATACAAAAGGAGAGGATTATAGAATTATTTGTTCTTCTCTATCTTCATCTCACCCCCGCTTTTTACCCCTCATCCCTTCCCCCAAGGAAGTAGAATTACAATAGCAGTAGTGTGTATCAGTGTCCCTCCCTCTCCATAGTTTAGATGTAGCAAGATGCTCCTCATTGATATCTTCTCCTGATAACATCTGACCAGTTTGATTATCTGTGTGTGTGTGTGTGTGTGTGTGTGTGTGTGTGTGTGTGTGTGTGTGTGTGTGTGTGTGTGTGTTTGTGTTTTAGAGCTATAATATAAAAAATTCACAGTTCAGTATGTATCAAAATAAATACGATACTGGGATCATGATGTAGTGTGTTTTTGTGCGATGTAGAAGTAAAAAAAAACCCATTTCTTTCTGTTTATTTAAAATTACTACTAAAACTTTTCCATGTGGCCATTAAAGAGAAAAGTGAACAAAAGGACAACAAGAGCAAAAGGCAACATGTCAGTATTGCTCCAACTGAGAATTAAATTATGTTAGAGTGGCCTCAAGCTTATTAAATTTTTTTTACAAGGAAGAAGAGGTTGTACAATCCCCTGCTTAATTTAAACAGTATGCAATTTCTGCTGATTCAGGGATTTCTATCAAAACTATGAGAGGCGTAGTTTGATGATGTTGTAAAGTAGCGAGAGATCATGGGATTTGTTTATTTCATTGTCTAACTAATGCAGATTAAAATATATCTGACAGACTCGGGTAAATAGATTCACAGATCAGGTCATGTTTTAAAGCTTTAGTTGTTTTTTCTGGGTTTGACCACAAACTGTTTAGTTAGTTTAAGCCTTAAACTCAATAAAATATTCAACAAAGACAGTCATTTTTAGAATGAGGGGTTGGGATTTGGGATTTTCCTGACAGCACAAAAATCCCACTGTAAAAAAACTGTTACATAAAAGTCTTGTGTTTAAAATTTAATTAAGAGCGAAGATGTAATGTCACAAACTCTCTTCATATATTTGAAGTACAAGTAATTTTAGAGTTTTTGAGTT
>JAPZDV010000004.1:4912743-4973559 GCA_029814665.1 Acanthurus lineatus | reverse complement strand
CTGCAGTGTTTTGAGGAGCTGGGGCCGAAGTCACGAGGCTTTTTCGGGGGGGAGGAGGAGGGAGGAGGAGGAGGAGATGAAGGAGGAGTAAGGAGGGTTAAGTCACATTTGGAGACCAGAGATGGAGCAGAATTCCATGAGCAACATCTGGAATTCCAACTGCATCATGTAGGCCAGACGCACAGCGGGATCTGGCAATGAGCGGGTGGGGGATGGGATTTTATTTGGATCTCTTTTCTTTTAAGTACAACAAGAAAATAAAGAAAGAAAAAAACAATAAAGGATGTGTAAGAATAAGTTGTGCTTGTGGCGTTCTCTCTCTCTCCTGACAGCGGGTTACTGTATGTCTCTGACTGTACACGGTACTTCCCTTGCTCAGATCATCTCCTTAACCTGCACACAAGTCAGACATTCAGTTGTGGGTCACTATTTGATGTTTTTAGTCTCCCCCAGCTGATTCTGCAGAGTGAAGAAAAGAATTGCCTCAGCATAACTCTTCCCCGCAGTCCTCTCTTTTCTCCTCTCTCTCTGTAACTGGAGACCTTTTTTTTTCACTGCCTGCAAAATGACTCACTTCTTTTTCACAAAGCCAAACAAAAGACCACACCACAATGCTTTGGCCTCTTTCAGCCATTTCCACTCATCTGGCTTTCACATTTCACCCAGATAAATGAAAAGGTAATTTCTAGTCCTGGTTCCAAGGCTACCGTCCACTTTCTACAAAAGCTGATTTACAAACATTAACTCTTCAATGCCAAGTGCCTCACATCAAATCCATTTGACCGAACAAATATTGTTAACAAGCACGTTTTATGTCCCTGTCTTCCGCTGTGCTGGACTCTTCCTGTCCCTGTTTCAGTTGGCATGTGTGTAGCCTGCAGGCTGATGAATGGAAACTTCCAAACAGGGGAAGTCCTGCCTTTAGCCATTGTGTGTCATAACAGCCGACCCGAACAACATACTGTAATTGCAGGACCAACCTCAGAGAGAAGACTGGGTAACTTTCCCATTAAATGAGACCAATGATTAACAGAGAATGATGTCGCACTCTGCCTGGCAACAAGGATGTGGGATGATGGAAAGGGGTACTTCTTAGAAGAACGGGTGAGTGACTATATAGGTTACACATGGTTTTCATTTGTACCAGTTAAAGTTCTGCCACATCCTGCATTAAGCACCATACAACAAACAGGATCAGAGGGTTTCTCTCTGAAGACTGTGTCTTACTCTCACACAAACCTAACCAATAAAAAAAAAATTGCACAGATGTAAAGAACTCATGCCTGCTGAAGTGTCTGCCTTTTCCTCCAAGAGCCGGGGCGATGTCTGTTTTTTGTTTGATAGCAAATAAATAAGACGGTCTAGCATATAATTTGCTCGTTTGCACTCAACTGAGAGTATTTAGTGTTTATTTAGTGACCCTCTAACCATGGTTTGAGCACCACTATTAGGTCATATTTTAAACTTACTAATAATTCAGTCTGCTGGATTGTCATTTCTTAAAGGAACAATCCAGAGATTTTAAAAAGTTGGGGGACAAACTTTTTTTTTTGTTTAAAAAAAAAAAAGGCTGGTAACAAATGAAACTCCAGGGGATTTTCCAGTTTTGGTTCTGGAGAACATTGTTATGACCTGCCGGTCTGTCAGTCACTTCAGTCCAAATTGAATGATCTCAACAACTATTTTGGGGATTGCCATGAAACTCTGAACTTAAATATATGCTTTTAAACAACATGACCTTGTTATCCAAACTCTCCCTCTAGCTCATCCATGACATTGACATTTTTGACTTGTCTTAAAACCAATAATTATCTTCCACTCAGGATGAATTGTTACGATGAAAACTTCTCCGTCTCCATCAGTATTTTCAAAACTTGCAAAAACAGTGACATTCTCATCAGCCACAGTTATACTTTTGTTTGATTCTAACTAGAAAACATTAGCGTGTGAAACGTCCAAGCTAAGATGGTGAACATGGTGAGCAATATACCTGCTAAACATTAGCATACTTCAAGGTAGCATAGTCATTGTGAGCATGTCAGCACGGACACAGACTCTTGTTTCAACTGTTTTGCCTCATCTAAAATAATGAACACTTAAATATTCTAAAAAAACAGTCAAATGTGACCCAAATAGTCAATAAATTATTTTCTGGCAGAAAAATTTTGATGCATTTTATTTTATTGGCCTATTATTTGCATAACCATTTTTTTTTTATAAGTTTAAAAAAAACAGATTACTTGCACTTATACTTACTTTTTGCCATAGCAGGAAAAGCGCAATTGGCTAAAATAATGGAATGAGGCCATCATAAAGTTAAAAATGTTACTTCTGCTTGCTTAGCTATGAAATGTTAAAATGCTGTGAGAAGGTTGTGCCTTCCTGTTCACGGTAGTTCAAACAGTTTTAACTTTTAAACAGGGAGCTGTACACTCTGGAAGGATGTGAGAGTTCCTGAGTTGGTGCAACATCTCTGTCTCTCTCTCTCTCTCTCTCTCTCTCTCTCTCTCTCAAACACACACACACACACACACACACACACACACACAGTGAAAGAGAGGGATCAATACCTTCTGCTTTTTTTCCGTTATGTCTGCATCTTATTATTCCATTTAACCACACACAGAGCTATGCATGGAACATAACTTTCCCCATTAGTTGAAGCTAACTTTTTTATATGCCCTGAATGTCCTAATTTTAACTTTCTCTGTTTCATCGTGTATTTTACCTGTCTGGGTTGTGACCTTTGTAAGCCACGCAGTTTTGCCTATGTCTGCCCCCTTAGTGCTGAAACTGCTCCAGACTATCAGTTTAAAGCTACATGCCGGCTTTTGTAGCACTTAACACAATGTCTGCACTTTACATTGGGTGTGGTGCATCGTGGGAGCAGTCTTTTTTAAATGCCGGAGGGAGGCATTGTGTGGGTAAAAAAAAAAACAAAAAACACAGGTGCAAGGAAGTTGAACAATCAACATTTGAACTTCTTTAAGTGGCTTATTTTTTCAAACCCCTGTCTCATATGGCGTGGTTTCCCGAGCCCTGCAGAAAAAACCTCCATCATAAGAGATGCTGATTCAGGCTCTTGAAGCCTGGCTACCCTTGCCCTGACCCAAACATATCAGCAAGGAATCCCCCCTGCTTTATCCAAGGCCCAGTCAGGACAGTGGGCACATTTCATCTGACATCCAAACACATATACAATCACTGAGTGAACTCTTAGGACCCCAAAATTATTCTTCTTCCCCACCCTGCCAACATATCCTGCAGTCTTTTAATGAAGTATCATACAATATAATGCCGGGTTTTTCTCTTTCTCTCAGTGCCTCTTCCATCACAACGGGGCACATCTGGTTTCCATAAGCACATACATGTCATCACAAAGAAGAGGAGGGGGAGAAAAAGAGGAGGATTGAAAAGGGGAGGGGGAAGGGTGTGTATATATCAAGGGAAGTTGGAACTTCAAGGAGTGGTGAGACTGTCAAGATATCGCTGTCTTTCATTAAATCTCTCAACCCTTTTTGCAAATGTTTTCTTGACATGGATCAGCTTCCCTTCAATCACAGATTAAAAGGAAATGTATAGAAGTAAATATGCATGTGTGGGGGACGGGATCAGTGAGGGACCTCATGGGTAAATAGCATAGAACCAGAGGAAGAAAAACTCCAAGTCAGAGGGGAAAGTTTGAGGAGACTAAGAGGAAAGTCACTGAGACATGCAGAGATCAGAAAGGCCACATCAGAGGTTGTCTTTGAAAGTGGAGCTTGGTGGGCCTCTATGCTGAGCTCCGAACATTGCTGGACACAAAGACCTATGTGGTTACACTGAGGGGAGAGGGCTGGGAGGAGGGAAGGAGAGGAGGAGGAGGGGAGGACTGCTTACAGAGCGAAAACATATTGTTTTTACTGCCCACTCATCAGTGTAAAGAGTGGCCTTGCTCAGCTGACTGGCTGGTGATGGAGGCCTTCACCATCGACCTGAGCTCTACACCAGACACAGGTGGTCTGCTGTGGTCTTCCAGCTGTCTCTACTGGTTCTGCAAAAGACCCACAACTGTAGAAACATTGTTTTGAATCATCTCTTCATCTGTGAACAAGGTGCTGTACAGCTGTTCCATTTTAGATTTGCTGGGAAGGATTTATACCAAATGTGGCCTTCAACAGAGCTGGGGGCCAGGACCAGGAAAGCTCCTTCCGGTCACAAGCTGAACCGACAGAACTCTGCGCATCTATGAGCAAAGCTGCGGCAAGCAGTTCTGCATGTTATATTTATAGGACTTCAGTATTCACATCATAGCATTGGCAAACAAACATTTTTCTGGTGTCTGAAGTTGGATGAGATGAAGGGGTTCTCTCCAGTGGGCTCAGTTCTTTGAGGGTACACATTACCAGTTATGACTGTGCATACTTGGCAAGAATAATAAAAAGGATTCTTTGATAAAGGGAAAAGTGAAACTGAGCTTTTTGGTCTTTTCTAGCAAAGGTGTCAATGTATATATACATAAATAATTCAAGCTGGTGTTCATTATCCAGGCTTGTTTCAGTGCAAGAACATGAAACGGCCAGTGTTTTATCTACCTTCAGAGTTCATCATTGTGTGGTCTGGTGTATTTTGTCCATCCTACAGATAATATGTTTTCTTGTTGGAGACAAAAAAATTCAGAGAATTGACATTTTTGGTCAAAATAGCCAGTGTGCGGCCAGCTTGTTTTACTACCAAAGCAACAAAAACAAAAACAAAAAAACAACTTATCACTGCCGATTTGAGTCAAATACTCACTTTTTACATGAATCAAAATCTAATGGATGCTCTCCAGAGGATGTTGTCTTCACAGTTTAGACACCCTCAGGTCATATCAACTTTTTACATGAGGCTTCGAGATCTTACAAGCTGCAAATATTTGCTGAGCAGATTCATTTTTTCTAGTTTGTTTAATTAACCCCCTCTCCCCAAGCATTTTCCTTATTGAAACTGTAATTAAAATACCTTCCCTCTTTTACCTCAGCCCCACTGTTTACTTAAGCACAATGTTATGAAACAATCTCTTTTAACCTCCCACTTAGCCAAGATATCATCATTTTGCCTCACCATTCAACTTATCTTTAAAACCTCCAGCTGTCTGGCACAAATCAACACAGACCATGTGACACACACACACACACACACACGCACACACACTTAGTCCTTACAAAAGTATCCTCTGCATGATAAAGTAAACAGTCATTTTAGATGAAAGACATAATCTTTGTCCAGCACTCTCATTCCAACTAAGCTACCTCAGTTAAAAATTTGTTCTTGGTCTGCCAGAGAGATGCCAGGGTGAAGGATTCACTGGTCCTTGCAGAGTCCAGACACAGTGAGTTGCATCAGGGCAGAAAAATGTTATGCTCAGCGACCATAGGGCTGTAATTACATAGAAGCACTGCTGAGCTCTGCAGGATGAACATCAGGACTGGGGAGATGGAACAAGGGAACAGGAGAGGGCAAGCACATGATTTACAGCAGATTGAAAGAAGGAAAGGGTGGGGAACACAGATAGATGATACGGAGGATAAACAATCCAAACCACAAGATTAACAAAATTTCAAGCGCAACTGGTCACAAGCTTGACCTTACCATAAGAGAAAAAGGCTAATTTCCAATAGAGATAGTGTAAGTTGGAAGATCAATGTATCCTTACACCAACACTCTCCTCTTTTGTTTTTTAACTTGACTGTCTGAAGTCATTCTCTTTGTGTCAAATGACCTGAGCCACAATGTGGTCTGACTGACACCTTGTGGACTCCAAGTGTAAACACAGATCTAACTTAAAACATGTATCACTCAGCCTAGACCAAGCTATTTACAATGACTAGTGAGAAGTTACATTTTTGATCCGTCATCCCAAGGAGCAATGAAAAAAGTGACACTTCAAACCCTGTTGGCATGGAGAATGGAAAAAGAAAAGTCACAGTAATTTCAAATTTCAATTTTTATTATTTGTACATTCACCACTGATAGGCGTACTCAAAGAAGAAATTAAAAAACGAAAAACAAAGCTTGGTACTAAAATGATAAAATAATGATTAAAAAACAATATTAAAACCATTGGTGAGAAAACTTATAATGCAACCTCCCCTCTTGGACCTGTATTGACACAACAGGATAAGAGAATTGGAGGAAGAGGAGGGAGGAGGAAGAGAATCAATGATAAGGACAAAATTATAACTTGTGTCAGGTGTGATAGACAGATTCTCCTCCCGAGAAAATCATCTCATCTCTTAACTAAATCAAGGGGGAGAGGAACACTGCATTGCCTTAGTATTTATTCCACACCTGTCCAAAAATACCACAAAGCTGCCTCATTTAAAGATTTGATTTTGAGTTATCTTATATGTCTGTACAAAATGCCAAATAAACCTATTCCAATATTATTAGATTTATGCGAGCCTCTGCACAGAGGGCTGAGTTTTTTCTTTAGGCAGGACCAGCAAGGAGAGCCTTGGACTACATGCAGCAACAAAAGGATTCCTCGTCAAAATTGCAGAGCTGTTCAAAACACTGAGGTGACTGCAATTGACAGCAAAAAATAACTGGAACCTACACTTTGAGGGCAAATGGAGAACACTGGGGGGAAATTATTAAAATTGCCCAGCGTGCCATACTGCTAAGCTGTCAAGACAAAAAGAAAAAAAAGAAAAACAAACAAAAAACCTTAAAGAACTGAAGAGAGGAAAACATAAAGAAAACATAGCGAAACTTGACAGGAGCGAGACGTACAGCACTCTGGGAAACAACACTGCAAAAAAAAAATCATGGTCCCCTTTAAGCATGACTGTGTGTAGGTGAACATGTGCTTTAAAAAAGGTGACAAATTTGAGAGATGGTGGCGACGTCTGTTGGTCCTCTGTTGGGTCTTAGTTGTAACAAAGTACATGTAGTGAAAGGCAAATGGAAGAGGGTGGTCTCTAGGACAGTCCATCGGTTGATTGGCCATTAACGCCGCCTTTCTCGCGGGTCACTGCGGCTGCGTGAGCGTCGGCTCCCACCTGCCCCACTGCCCCCTTGCCTACGGTAGCCATCCCTGCGTTTGTCATTCTCCCTCTCCCTCTCTCTTTCTCTGTCTCTGTCTCTACCTCGGTCTCGATCTCTGTCTCTGTCCCTATCTCTGTCTCTGTCTCTGTCCTTGTCCTTCTCACCCTCACTCCGCTCTCCAGCTGTGCCGCCTCCAGCCTTCATCCTCTCCTTGCGCTCCTCTTCCCTTTTTTTCTCCTCCTCCTCTTCTTGCTCCTTCCTCCGTTTCTCACGCTCTTTCGTCCGTTCTGCTCTGGCAGCCTCCCGCTGAACAAACTAAAATAAAACAAGAGTTGTAAAAGAGAGAGTCAAGAGAGATTTATTGTATATTAAATATCCAAGCTGCGTACCTGAAAGTTAGACAAGATGCAAGCAAATAGAAAAAAGTGTTCTGAGTCTCACCTGTTCCTCTGTAAGTGGCAGCCAATATATGCAAGGAGGTGCTTTAGTTTTGCGGAAAAGATCATCAAGCAGCTTTGCAGGGGGGTCTTCAGCTGTTTTGTCTGCCAATAAAAATACACAATATTAGCGCTGCAGTAATTATAACCATTTTTTTAATTATCAAATATTCAATCCAATAAAACCCTGTTAATTTCTTAAAGACAGAAAAATGGCTATCACACTTTTCAAAAACAAGAGATGATGTATTCAACTGTCTTTTTGAGTCTGACCATAAGTACAAAAAACAAAAACATGCAAATATCATCTCCAATGGTGATTCATTTATCACACAGGACAAAAAGCCGAGATGACTTGATTATCAAAGGAAAATTAATCGAAATATCTGCAAATATATTTTCCATTAATTTACGTAAGCTACATTTCCACCAAGTGGTGCAGTTTAGTTCTTTACACGGTAGAACTGATACTGTTTTGTTTATACTGGCAAAACTGTTAGATGGTACCAAAAGAGCCCCACCATTCTGTCCTATTTTATTGTTACACCTCTGCTGAGGTTACAAGAGAGCTGAGAAGGTTGAGTTAAGACACTGCAGACCAAGCATTTTTTATGGTCAGACAAAAATCTAAGCAACTGGTAAGATTTCCTGTATTCCATGTTTTTCTTCAGAAGTCTCTTGACTTGCTGCCTGCAGTCTATTCTCAACAAAGCTTGTCTCTTTATTGTAATAAACAACCACAACCAAAAAAGGACACAAAACATTTCAAGCCCTCCTTTTTGTTCATGTCTGAGAGCAGCATTACTCAGTGCCTCGTGTGTGTATTGAGTGTGTGCTGAAGTCAGTAAAAGAGAACAAATGGCAGTGAATGTAGGTGAAGCAGAGGAATAGATTGGCAGTAAGTTTTCAATCTGGCAGTTCATTTATTTTATAGCGTACACAGTGTCGGTTAAGAAATTCTGCACGTTCTTTAGCCTAAGAAAAAATTTTCATCTATTGCTTCTTCAACTGCTGAGAAGTAAAGAGGGTTAGCCCAGAAGCACCTATGACAACTCTGCCTTCATTTAAGAGCTGAGGAAAACCAAAGCAGATCAAAGTTCTAGTTTTATGTCAGTACAGGTTAGGTGTGGATTTTACCTGTACTTTTGAAAAAGTGTTTGGTTGAAACATGATTTAATCGGTCAGCTGCCTTCACTCTACACCAGATTAAGCAAAAGTCTATCTTACAAACAGTCTAAATAACATGTCTGCATCTCTTACCTTTCTTCTCAGTCTTCTTCTCCTTGCTCTTTCCCCTCTCCTTGCGTCGTCTCTCCCTGGAGCGTGACCTGCGAGGACCTCCTTCCTTCTCTTCTCCAGGTTTCCCAAACTCTCTGACCTTATCCCGATCCCACTCTCGCTCTGCTCGGGCTCTCTCCCTGCGCTCCATCTCACGCTCACGCTCAGCCCACTGGTCTCGCTCTGGGAGGAGAGAGGGCAGACCTGAAGTACGACCACGGCCGGAGCCATGTCCCTGTTCCTCTGCTCCGGGTCTGTCGGTTGCCCCCAAGCCTTTGTGGAAGTCAAGCTACAAAGCAGAGATATACTCAGGCTACTACAGACAGCAAAGCATTGTGATCGTGAAAGACAAAACAGTCTGATAATGGTTCTTACCTCATCCTGCTGGCAGAAGTCTACACTAAGTACTTTTGGGTTGCTCTGAGGCCATTTCACTCCATGAAGAGCTGCCCGTGTAGCAACCGCCTCATCTGAGCTACAGTACTAAACACAGAGAGAGCAGGATGAGACACAGAATTTTCCACAGGCCAAAAGCTGTCTGGTTCTGAGCTGTAGCTCTTTATCAGGGAAAACACATGCTTGTAAAAACTCACAGTGACATAGCAGTGAGACTTGATTTTGTCAATCCAGAAGCCCTCCTCCACCAGGGTGCCGGTTCTACTGAGCAGCTCCTTAAGCTGTCCCAGAGTGAATGGCCTCACCTACACAAAATAATACAGAGCACTTATTAAAACACCACCTCTTAGTAACAATGATAGCAAGAGCAAATACACAATGCAAACATACAAAAACACAATATTATTCTGTGTGTAACTAAAATACAAAATAAAAAAAAATAAAATGAAACAATATACCCTCACATTGAGTTATCGACTAAGGTTAAAGATGTAGTTCAATGAAAGATGCACTGGGGTTACTAAAAAGAACTCAAAGAACTTGAAGGACAACAACTAAAATCCCTTGCTTACAAAAAAGTTGGGATGCTGTGATCTAATTCATCTACTTCATTGATTTTTGTGATTGATTCTGAATTTGATGGCAAAGGTAAAAAGGTTCATTGGTAACAGGTGATACTGTCATGGTTGGGTACAAAAGGGGGATCCTAAAAAAACTCAGTCAGTAAAAGAACAAAACAAAGGATGGGACGAGGTTCACCACTTTGTGGAACACACAACTGCAAAGCAGATAATAATACATGAGCACAGGAACACTGAACAGGTTGGTTTGTACATGTCTGTGATCAGAGGAAACAGAACTACAAGTATTCAGCATTACTATCAGTCACACCACATGTACAGCTGCTTTTTCCATCTGAGCATCATTAAATAATCAACTTGGCTTCAATGCCCACCATTATCAATAAATGTTAATAATAAAGTGGCGCTTTTAACAGCAATTAGGACTGTGCTCTCTCACCAGATTTCTGATGTGAACAATGCTGGAGACTTTGCCACGAGGTGGTGAGAGCTGCCGGGCTGTACGAACAGGATCATCTATAGTGATGGAAACTCCTGTTTTCTGCTGGCTGATTGAACGACGAATGAGAGTGTCGCTTGGGGTCACTAGAAAGAAGAAAAAAAAGAGAGAGGGAAACAGTTGACATGACATCTCTATTACTATACTGACACTGTCTTTCTAGATATTATAATGCAAACTAGGGCTTTTCCTAATAGTTCAAAACTTTCTTTACATTAACATTTAATTTCTTAGTCAAAATTGGATTGGTTGGCTATAATGCAGTGTTTTCAGTGTTCTGTGAGTTGGATTCTTGGAGGTCAAGAGCAAAGACACCAGCTTCTGACCAGAGCTCTGAGAGGAATGAAACCCTGCCGTCACACAAGATTCCGCTCTGATCTGGAGCCGTTTGCTGGAGTGTACATTTACTTCTTAAATTTTATGGGTTTAAAAAAGGATTTACCTTCTTCCTCCAATACTCCAGCAGACTGACTTTATAGTAACACTGAGTGAAAAGTCACCTTTCATTCTATTAAATATGTTTTGTCATCAAATATGACAACAGACATTCAAAGCTTAGTTCAAAAACCTAAATTTAAATAAAGTCAAATCGTAGATTCTATTATGTCTGTTGTCATAAAGAGATGAGGAAAGAAAGGCTTAAAGTTAAAATAATTTCCAAATAGAAATTCAGGGATTCATTTTGACAAACTAAATGCCAGATAAAGACCATCTTATTATGGATTTATTACCAGTGTTGATTTCTGCATCGTGGCTGGTATCTAATGGAGACTGTGTTTCCATGGCTCCAGGAAAAGAGGTGTCCATCTTCTCTTCACTCTCTCTTGTTCTTTCTCCATCTGCTTGGAGGTCGTCCTCCTCCAGCTCTTCATGTCTGCTTTTCTTTGCCTCCTTCTGTCCATTCTCCTGGCTTTCTGAGTGAACCACCTGCGATAGAAAGAAGACATGGGCACAAGTAATTATTATGGGATTCATATTACCTTGGATTTTCATGTTGAGCACTTTATGTTTTGCAATATAAACAGTTCCTAACCTTTCAGTCATGCAAAAGGCTTAATAGCTGGAGACCAACCTGTGTGACAGTGCGCCGAATCTGAAGGTCCTGGTCAGAGCGCTCTGCCTCTTCATCTTCAGCCCCAGAAAGGACCGCCTCCTCTGGGTGAAGGTCCACCACTGCTTCCTGGCCGAGACACTGCCGAATGTCTGGGATAAGAGACTACAGGCGAAGAACACAGACCATCAACAAAATGAACATTATTGCTGTATGCAATGTAACAGACAGATGCAGGACAGTGCTTCTATGTGTCCACAAGAGCTGTACTGGACACTTAAGGGTGAGTAAGTTTACTTTGCTGCAAATACCTTGAGTGAATCTGTGGTGATGCTGATGGAGGGTTTCTTGGCAGTGACAGCTGTGCTGGAGCCCCACCTCCTCTTGCGCCCGGCAGCGGCCCCAGACTCCTGCTCGCCCTCTGTACTACCAGCACCGGGAGATGATTTACTGCCTGGTAGAGGGAGATGGAAAAAATAAGAAAAAAGAAAAAAAAGGGAGGTACAGACTTGAGCCCCTTCCAGTTATGTTTCTTTACAAACTTGCCCCCTATTTTAAAACATAGCCAGGACATCAATTTTAAAATACAGATTGTGTTTGTCTAATGAATATTATTTAAGATTTTTCCATCTTTGAATTATCAAATCTCCTTAGACTAAAAGTCATATATACATAGATTAGATGGAACAACAACTAAACATTAATGATCAGTTATAAAAGCTGGTAAAGCCAAGAGCAGACTGAGAGGATGTACTTACTGCTAAGAGAGATCTTGCGAGCTGAGAAAGCCTTTGGTGTCTGAAACATAAAAGATAAAAACAGCCCAAGATACATGGGAAAGATGAGAGTCAGACACCATGTGTAGAGAGAAATGACCAAGGACAGGTTAGAGGAAAGGTGTAACAGTAACAGGAAGAGGGACAAGTGGGGACTGGGAGAGTGAATGATAGAAACTGCTATGTATAGGTTTTTTTCCAAAATAAGGGTCTACTAAATGCCAACGAGCTGTGTATTTGTATTGTACTAGTAGTTATATGCATATTATTCACAGTTACTTAATAATCTAAACCTATAGATTATTTAATGTAACTTGCTTTTGAGGAGGAAGTTGTCCTTGCAGTCTCTATCATACAAACAAGGTTCTGGTATAAATACTGCAGTTTAAATTTCAGTGCTTAAATTCCATGACTTGAAACCTTTGTGTCTGATTGAGACAGATGCAAAGTCCGACTCAAATCAGTTTCCAATCACAAGTGAAAAACAATTAAGAATAAAATGTTCTACATGTCAAGAGCCTTTGTGATTAAACTACAGTATTCACAGATATGATTTAACATGTAAAAATAGTGCTGCTTCTCCCAGCAAAGACTACAGAGTGTATGACTGGAACTAAACACGTTTAAGATAACAGTATGCAAAATAACATTGAATAAACGTCTACTTATTCCCTGGTACCACTGACACCTGATCCTTACTGGTTTGGATATGGCCCAATCACGACTGCATGTACTGTATCTAGGCAACAAGGGTCCAATCAAAGGTGGCTGAGATGTTTGGATGGAAATCTGTAAGCTGGTTGGCTGGCAGGATGAATGCAATAGTTCATTTTGGTAGGGGCTTTGACATGCTTTTAGCCAAAGCAGTCATCCTCAGGTGTGGTTGCATTAGTCCTTTTAAAAATGTGGCAGGCTCTTAAAACAACGGAAAGAAACATTGAGTCCAATGAGTTGGGGACCAGATGTTGAACACTGTCGACCATCACTGTGCACACAAATCCAGCAATATGATGATAATGTTCAGTTCTTGAGGGCAAAAGAAGTTCATGCAGAGTCACAAAGTGGCAAAAAAAACTGGTGACGGCTGTTGCAGAAAGGGACCCAAATGTTAAGTCCTTCGTCAGTTCAAATAAAAAATGTTAAGCCCACTGTGTCCATATAAAAGCTATGGCCTCTTTGAAGGCTTGAATCCCATTCCAAGAGCTGAACAAAATCCAAACTGTCCTTTGTCAAGCATGTTAGAGTTCACCAGTCACAATAAATGACATGTCCATATATCCCAGGTTTCTTTGCAAGTGGGTTAAAATGTCTCAAAGTGAAACAATCTTAAAACTACTCAGTTGTTGAGTGTTTCACAGCAGCGTTGACTTGGTGTGAGCACACATCTTTACTTTTATCTTCTCCATGTTGATTTTAAGGGCACTTGGCCAGATTAGTGGATAAATGGCTAAGAAAGGGCGTTCATTATGATTAGCCAACCCCTTCTTTGAATCTTCTGGTCCAATCAAAAGCTCTTTCAATGAATATCCATGAAAATGAGACAGATTTTGTTGCCAGGGATGTCCCTCTGCAGTGCAGCCTTGGGGGCTTATCTGTGGTCAACTCTGGATTCTTGGGGACAGAGGAACAGGTGCAGCAGTAGCAGTAGTAGTATGCAGGTACCAAAAGGGGCAATTGGAGAGGCATGAGCACCTTTATAACAAAGCAATCATTTGGGGTTTAAACATCAGCCACAGTCAGAAAATACCATCGCTGTTTCTGCCTATGACAGTTCCAAACAGGTTTTACCTACAGCCAAATTAAGAAATGTATTTTCCTACACACATTCTACCACTTGTGAGAAGGGCTCTGTTGGTCATCTAGTGTAAGATTTTTTAATTGTAACAAAAATGTTTCAACAAATAAAGACATAATCAAATGACTTGTACTGTGATGTTCTGTTTTGATGTATCAGATTAACAAAAACTAGTAGCAAATCAAAGAAGTTTTACGAAATGATTCAAATGGCTCCGTCCTAAGCCCTTGGCTACGAACAGCTTTGAGAACCAAGGTGGATCACAGTTCATCAGCTGACTTACCTCCTCACTGGTCTCTGCAAGCTTCTCTGGCTCGGTCATGGCAGCCTCCTTCACCTGCCTACATAGTGTGAAAACCACATATCGACAGGAAATGAGAAAAGAAAAACAGAATTGCAATTAATTTTAAAAGTCAGAACAAAAGATTTTAATGCTCAACAAATGCAACAGCATAAACGTATAGTTTGTATGAGCAAAGAAACAATAACAGAGTACCATTTAAAATAGAAGTTAAGTATGTAAATCATTAAACAGCATGTAAGTGGCAAAGAAGCCCTTTTGTATATAGCAAAATATCGTAAATTATTGCTATTTGTCAGAAATTACGTAAGAAACATTATGTACGCCAAAACAGTAATAATTATTTTCCAAACTATGTTTAACATCCATGTAAGGAATTCTGGAGCCTGAACACAGATATCAACTTCCTTTAAAGGGGATGCTAAAATAACTGCGCATCTCACACCGCTGACATCAGTCACTTATTATTTCACAGGTAACGTTGCTCGTTATTTTTAAAAACAGCGGTGAAAGACCGAGAGTGAGTGAACGGGTCAAAGAATGCAGCGGCAGCGCTGTCCGTCCAGACTGAACCAAACGCTCCACTACTGCCACACAATGCCTGACAAATGAGCGCGCGCCTCACGTTCTCATGTCATCCCCCAAGCGCGCACACGTGAGCACTTCCACTCATTCCGACTTACATTTCATTGAGGGAGGGGGGCACTTCACAGCAAAGACACAAACTGCGCTCGGTTAAAACGCAGCATACAGCCCTGCGACTGCTGCTAAAACGACTGTGTCGCAACGACACCACTCTCCCCCCTCCATCCTACCTTTGCTCCCACCAGAGACTAATCCTCACTGAGCGCCTTCATGTTCGTACCGGCAGTCAACCGAAACCAGCGACGGACAAACCCGTGCCTGCTATTTAGCTGAGTCGCTGTATGGAAATATAGGCCGGCATCTGCAGTTAAAGCCATCGACGGAGCACAGCCATGTTGCAACGAATGAAAAAAAAAAAAGGATCGTGTATATAAAGGACCCGCATCTTCTCAGCCACACCGGCTTCAAGGCAGTCTCATCAATCGCCTGATGGGAAATTCAACAGCCCGCACCCCTTATGACACCGTTTTGTCATCGCTGGATTAGTACCTTCATGTGAAAAGACATACCGTGGGATCCAAAACTGTGACTGAACGACACATAAGTTTTTTTGTTTGTTTCGTTGATAATTTAATTATGTAAAAATGTGTCTTAAGTCGGAGGATTTCTTATACAACGTTGCAGACTTCTGAAGCTTTGATTAAAAAGTCTGCAATGATTTCAGTTTTGACCTTATTACTTTTGCATCCTTTGGGAGCACCACAAGTGTCCAGTGGATCTGAAGTCCAGTGACTATAAAGGGAGTCATGTGGTTGGCTTCTCGATTTTCCAAGACGCTTATAAGCTGATATGCTTGGATGTATATTTAGATCCAGTAACTAGGAGGTTACATTCGTGCAACTTTTTTCCCCGTTGGTCTCATTTAAAGTTGCTAAAGCTTCTCTTTAGCATCTTTCCCATATGAACTTTGGACAATATCCAGATAATCAGACTAGAATAATGTCTAGATTTATCCGTTCACACATGCAACAAATATCAGGAGATTATCTGTGTGTGAGATGTTCACACATGCTGGAAATACTCAAAGTAGTTTGAGCAGCGGGCGGCACATTTGTAAGAGCCAGCGAGAGGTAGGATATGACGCAAAAGGTGTGCGGCAGAAAACCAAACTGTTTATTGTAAATTGAAGATGATCTGTTAGAAGTTTACAGAGCTCTTCATCCCTTCAGTTTGCTTAAATTTCATGTTCTTCTTCATCTTTGTTTAAAATGACTCTCCTCCTTCCTCAGCAGACATTTGAATTTTTCTGGTCACACACCAGTCGCACGATGTACACGTCATCATAACACCCACCCCCTTGCTCCAGACAATTGTCTGCTGTGTTCACATATGCAGCTCACCTGGACTAAGGACTAGGTGGCCGCAAGAGAAATGTTCAGGTTGAATAATCCTAACATTTGTGCAACACATCACATACGGTTCTTCCGAATAAACTCTGGAAATATTATGGGTCACAGTGCAAGTATGAAAGGGGCTATACATTCAAACACATGGGATTATGTAAAATAAACAAACCAAAAAAAAAACAAAGCAAAAAAGTATGATTCAGCATGTATCTCTATTAACTACTGCAAAACAGTACTTAAGGTACCTATCTATCTTATATAACATTTATTTTGTTTCACTTAAAGCTGCTGGAAGCTTGAAATAAACAGTTAAAGGTAAAGGATCCATATACAATATCATTGCTAAGTATCTTACTTAGAACATATCAAGATGTGAACGAAAATAACTTTCATAACTATAAGAAAAACTAGTTCAAAAACAGCTCATTTTGCTGCTCCAACAGTTTCTCAAAAACGAGACCTTTATGTTTGGCACTATTTAGCACTTTGCAAATACTCCAATGCGAAGTACAAGCGAAGTCTTGTGAAGTGCAAGGTCCTGCAGTTTATCAGTGACATTTCTTTTTACAGCTCTTCTTTAGGCTCTTTTTTATCTTGACTATTGTTTTGGCACATGGGAAATTTAAAGTCAGACCTTTGTTTGTCTTCTTCCTCTCCATCGCTGTCCTCTCTCTTCCTTTTTGTTTCCTCCCTGTTCGGTGCTTCCATGAAACGTTTCTAAAAATTGAATAGGGAGGGAAACCAAGAATATAATGTTTGCCAAGGTTGGCTGAGAGTAAAGCTGATACCTCTGAAGGCAAAAATAAATGATAGATAATTTTTAGATATTAAGGGACAACAAGTATAAGGAGGGGACTGTTTCATTTTAAATGTTATATGTTTGGTCACATAAGTGATATTGTACATAAAAGACCAGATTATGTTATAAATCAGTCTTTTTAAAGAAACATTCAAATTTAAGTTCCTTAACAATTTAAACATAATGGAGCATCTTACTAAAATTGCAGACTTTGTATGACTCTTCTTTTTAACTGAGATGTGAATACACCTAATATTCTAATATTTACATTATAAAAATGTTAGAAAAAAATCTGATAGTGTGCTAGCTCCAGAGCTACTGACCTTGGGGTGACTGCCTCCATCAGCAGTTGTGTCACACTTCTCTACAGACATCTTCCTTTCACATGGGGAGGCTTTTGGAGTGTCCTTCACACCTTTAGCTTGAGCTTCCACCATAACCCTGTTCTGCGGTGAGGAATCTCTGTCAGGTTTCCCTTCCTAAAAGAAACAGACAACATCTTCAGTGTCTATCATGTGAGAAGAAAAAGCTGAGGACATGGAGGAAGTCACCAAGGAGGACTTTGTAAAAGAGTGCATTTATTAAGGTCATGCTACTTATGGTGTGAGTACTTCATACCATCTACTGGTACCTACCAGATTACCTCACTAAAAAAAGTTGTGTACCCCTGCAGATACCATACATATTATGATGATGCACATTTGCTGTAAATTCAGTGAGTAGTTTAAGGAAAATGGCTTCATAAAAAGGCCTATTTATTCAACAAATTTAAAAAAAGTTAATTATTCATATTTGATTATTTTGTCTTTTAATTAAGAACCTTTAAAACACTTTTAATATATAGTATAGTTGCAAAGCTGTAAACGTGAATAAATATCAAAAATATCCAAACCAATTGCACAGTACTCTTTTTTTAAATTTACACTTTACAGTTTTCTAATCTATTCTAATCTCTAATCTCTAATTCTAATCTCAACGAGTCCACATGACAAAAGTAGGTAGGAGCTTCTCGTCTGTCTTGACTGGATGGAGTCCTCCTGCTGTACAGGATTACTCTATTCTGTGTCAAGCTAGCTTGCTAGCTCTTCTCCATGAATGTTGCTGTTGTTGAATGTAGTGTGTGTGCATCTAAAGAGGAGGCAATAATGTGCAAACAAACTCTTGAGCCCACATAGTTATTTCATTTATATGATCATGAGCTTTAGAAAATGGTGAACCTCCTTTCCTGCTTGTGAATAACTAAACCATTTAAGGATCCCCTTTCATACCCAAACATGATACTATCACTTGTTACCAATGAACCCATTTAGCTATGGAAAGTTTCAAACACACATTTATTAAAATTTCCACAACATATCTAGTCGTCTATTGCCTGTCCTAACTGATTTAAAACATGCTGCTCACAGCACATTCAGAATAATCATTTCATATATCAGGGCTGTGCTGCTTCAGCTGAGTTTACTGGACTTCAGATGAATCTTTTCCACTAAGACCACTAGTGCTCCCTTCTGGAAATTGAAGGAGCACCGGCATAACTTTTGGAAATGCTTTTTAAATTGACATGCAACAGAAAACACACACACTTTTTACCATGACTGTATCACTGCTAAATGGTTTAGTGAGAGACAATTTCCAGAGATAATAATGTGCTGTTTTATTTTAAAGCAAAAATTCAATATGTAAGGTACTGCATTAAAAGAAAGTCACTTTCCATGACTGCACTGCATTGCTCTCTGTTCTTACTGTGTGAGATGAGTCTAGTGTTAGGTTCTTTTGAATGCTGACTGTCAAACACAAAACAGGATCACCATAGCATACCATTACCTGTAAAAAGGCTGCTCCTCATTCAAAAAAGAAAAAAAGGAAGGGGGTATATGTATATTGTGTATAATGTGTATATTATGTGTATATTATTGCATGTTGCATTGGTGGAATGGTACAGTTTAAAAAAATATGGGTTTAGAATTCAAGGGGGTAGCACAGTATTATGGCTTTTGCCTGCAATTTTTCCTTTGTTTAACAGGTTAGGGATGCATAATTTTGAAAATGTATCTAATTGTGATTATTTGGACTAATATTGCATATGTATAATATTGGCGATATTATTAACAATTTTAGAGGAAATGTTATTCTCATTTTAATTAAAAAGTATTTAAAAGCCTTTGGTGTAATTTTTTTATTTACAATCTGTACCAAACAAAGAAGATTTCTGTTGTCTGTAAAATATGATGTGTAGGCCAAAACAACTGTGCAGCACCATAGTATTTGAATTAAACTGTATGCTGTCATACAGATTTGTGGTTGAACAAATATTGCACCCTCTGCAATTTAGAAATTGCAATAGTCCATATTACAATTTCAATTAAATTTCAATTAATTGCACAGCCCTACAAAAAGGGTTTGCAAAATCAATCATGCTGTTTACTAATTGTTTAACTGATAAATTATTGGCACCGTTGTTGCTGACAATTATAAAATAAATCTGGGTTATTTTCTGAAATTATACTTCTGACCAATGTCCATCAAAGTGAAGAGCTTAGCATAGTCCTGCCTCATGCAAACATTCAATGACAGACACCACAGAGAGCAGGGAAGGAGAGGCTAAAGTCACTTTTGAGCCCTCCAGTTTTACTAATGTTTTTTTCTTTTACAGAAGACATCCACAGTCAGGTCCACATTTTTCAACCTAAAATAATGTTTTGCAGTAGGAAATGGGCTTGTACTTTAACACACTAGCCAAAAACTGCCAACTGATTGGCTGTTGTTGTATTTATTCCTCCTGTAAGATGTAAGATCAATCAATGCTGAGTTAAAACATCCAAAACCTTTCACAAATAGCTGTAAATTTTGATCAAATTCCCTTTCTAGACCATTTTTTCATACAGCCCTGACTGTAACACCTTAAAAAAAAGCTGTACCAGGCCAGCAAGATCACAGGTACTATACATCAGGGACAGAAAGAGAGGTTCCTCTAAGATCACTTACCCTTCTTCCTCTTGAAATAGAGCAGGTTTTCTCTTGAGAAGAAGTGGATGAGTCAGAGGAGCGAGATGAAGATGATCCAGAATCAGATTCAGAGGAAGAAGAATCATTAGACGAAGATCTCTGCCTTGCTTGTTTTACTTCTTTCTTTGCATCTCTTCCCCTCCGCTGTGCAGAATCTGGGCTTGAATGACCCTTACTTTCACCTACTTCCTTTGTTTTTTTGGAGGATTCCTTGGTGTCCTGCTCAGTCTTCACTGAATCTGCTTTTTCTTTGTCTTCTGATTTGAGGCTCGTGGCCTTATCTTTTTTAGGACTCTGAACCAGTGTGGTTCCCACCGTGGCACCCACAGATTCCAGTGACCCTGCAAAAACCTCCTGTTTAGCCTTCATCTGCGGTCCTTCCATTTCAGAGAACAGCTGGAGAGCGCTTTGCTGTTGCTCCATGAGATTGGTTGGGGAGGACACAGGGGGGGCCCGAGGCTGTGGAGTATCAGAGAAGTTACTGGGCTGCTTGATGACCATGGAAGTGGAGAAGGACTGAGGTTGATTTTGGGAGTCCCTAAAGAAGCGAAACTTCTTGAATGAAGACTGAGGTGACAGAGTAGTTGGTGACTTGGGTACGCTAGATTCTGCTGCTTCACTTCGAGACATTGGAGACTGGGCATCTTTCTGTTCTCCTGCATCTGTCGAGGATTTTCTGCCTGGTCCTGTAGAGAAGGGGGGAGTGGGCAGGGTAGTGAGACCAATCTCACGGCCACGTTTGGATGGAGGAAGGTGACTCTCCCTCTCCTTTTCCGCCATCCTAGCCCTCTCTTTCTCCAAGTCCAGGGCCCTATCCTGCTCCTCCTTCTCTTTCTGCATGGCTTTCTCCTTCTCTAACCTTTCATGTTCGAGAGCTCTCTCCCTCTCTTGTTCCAGTGCCCTCTCCTTCTCAAGTTTCTCCTGCTCTAAGGCCTTCTCCCTCTCCAGCCTCTCTTTTCTCTCCTTCTCTGCTCTTTCCCTCTCCATTCTCTCCTGTTCCAGAGCTGCCTCTCTCTCCATCCTTTCTTTTTCCTCCCTCTCTCGTTTCAATGCTTTTTCTTTCTCTATCCTCTCTTGCTCCAAAGCTTTCTCTCTCTCAATTCTTTCCTTCTCCTTCTTTTCGAGCTCTAATCTCTCTTGTTCTAGGGCTCTCTCCCTCTCCAATCGTTCTTGCTCTAGAGCTTTTTCTCTTTCTATTCTTTCTCTCTCCAGTCTCTCTTCCTCCAAAGCTCTCTCCCTTTCCAGTCTCTCTTGCTCTAGAGCTCTCTCCCTTTCAAGCCTTTCTTGCTCTAGAGCTCTCTCCCTCTCCAGTCTCTCTTGTTCCAGAGCTCTCTCCATTTCTAATCTCTCCTGCTCCAGAGCTCTCTCCTTTTCTAACCTCTCTTGCTCTAGGGCTCTCTCCCTTTCTAGTCTTTCTTGCTCCATGGCTCTCTCCTTTTCTAGTCTCTCTTGCTCCAAGGCTTTCTGAATTTCCATTCTTTCTTTCTCTAAGGCTTTCTCCCACTCCAACCTTTCTTGCTCCAGAGCCTTTTCTCTCTCAATCCTCTCCTTCTCCTTTCTCTCAGCCTCCAGAGCCCTTTCCCTCTCCAACCTCTCTTGCTCAAGAGCCCTTTCTCTCTCCCTTCTTTCCTGCTCCAAAGCCTTGGCCCTTTCTAACTCCATTGCTCTCTCTAATTCTTCTCTTTCTCGCCTCTCCTTCTCCTCTTTTTCTCTCTGTAAACGCTCTTGCTCCAAGGCTCTCTGTCTCTCAAGCTCAAGGGCTCTCTCTCGCGCTAAGGCTTTCTCACGCTCTTCCAGCTCTTTAGCCAGAGCTAGTTCCCTCTCCTGCCTCTCTCGTTCTAGAGCAAGTTCCCTCTCTAGCTGCAATGCCCTTTCTCGTTCTAAGGCCTGTTGGCGTTCAATTCTTTCTTTTTCCTCTCTCTCCAATGCAAGAGCTCTTTCCCTCTCTTCTTGTAATGCTCGTTCTTGCTCAAGTTTTCTTTGTTTTTCCATCTCTAAGGCCTTTTCTCTTTCTATCTCATTATCCCTCTTTCTGTCCCTCTCTTCTGTTACAGTGGCCTTGAGCACACTCACAGGTACTTGAATATGGGCTGGATGAGCTCCTGTGAAACCCTGGTTGGTGCCTGCAATAATAGGAAATGGCACATGGCCTGCAGTATTGGCTGTATGAGTGATAGCAGATACCAAACCCTCTGGAGGCCCTCTGCCAGGAAATGATGTAGCTGAAGGAGTGCTGCTTTCCTGCCTATCCCCTTCACCACCATGCCAACCTGCTCCAGAGAAAGCACCCTCTGACGCCATCTTGCGTGCCAGAAGGGTCAGCGGGCCGGGCTTGCGCTCAGCATGTCCGCTCCTCTGTGGCTCTGGGCTGCTACTGCGGCTGCCGCTGCTGGAGGAACCAGAGCTGGAGGAACTAGGTGAGCGCCTAGCTGGGGCTACATCTGGACTAGGAGGGCTCTGTTTTGGGGTGTCGGGCAAGGGGAAAGATAACTCTGGAGGTGGGGAGGGAGGGGGGGTTGGCTGGCGGAGTTGAGGAGACAAAAGGGAAGGCATGTGTTGCTGCTGGGGCTGACCGGATGCTCCAGATCTCTCTCTGGTCACAGGCATTCTGGCAGGCTCTCTTACGGTTCTCCTCCGTGCACTGCTGTCCCAGTCATCATCATCACCATCCTCCTCTCCATCCTCACTATCCTCATCATCACTGTCACCAGCAACTTCGCTGGATGCAGAACCCCTCTCTGGCTGCTGCTCCCCACTGGGAACACGCATGGCTACAGAGCCGGAAGCAGGAGGACCAGACACATCAGCCTCCTGGTTCCTGTTAGCCTCTCCCTCATTCACTGCCCCATACATTCCCTCTCCACCAGAGGGGCCAGGTGGTTTGTGCTGCTCAGCCAATGTTGGTGCAGCATCCTGATAGGACAGAAATGGAAGTGAGACTTATTTTGTCATTTTGATATGCCAACTGTCTTCCATGTAATTGGTCTGGCTCAACTCTTACCAGCAAGTTCCTTTCAAATGTTCTATGTCATTTGGAACACAGAAAATCTCCAGACAAAAAGATTAGAAAATGTAACTGATTGCAATAGATAAAAAAAAGAAAATGATGTCTGACCTGGGCTTGAGGAGGGCATGAGGTACTGTTGTTTACTTCTCTGTGGTCCTCCTGCTCTGTACATTAAAGACAAATAAATAAAATCACACAAATGTATTGCATATTGATTGAAGGTGCATAAAGTAGCTAACTTAGTTGTCATAAAGGATTAAAAAAAAAAAAACTTACCATTTGTTTCATATGCTTCACGAGCCTCTCTTTCCAGACGCTGTCTGAGGAGCTCCTGTTGTTTAGCCAGATACTGTTTAATAAAGCTGTTCTGGCTCATTTCCTCCCCAATCTAAATACAAAGAGACAATTAAAATTGGATGCAAAACTTCAAGGTAAGTATGCATACTTTTTGCAGACATTTAAGAGAACTATGGCTGTTGACATTTTTCATTTATAGTTAAGAGGTTATTACATGTGAACAGGTTTCAGCTCTTGAATTAAGCCATATTTGTGACACTTACCTGTGAATTAGGCTGCAGTCCAATGTGAGCAGTGGAGGTCCTCTGCAGATTCTCAAGCATGAGAGCCTGTTATTAGAACAAGACTTTATTAGTTCAACATAAATTAGCGGTAGGTACTCTTCCAGAGTTCTACGTATTGGCTGGTGCTTCTTAATACAAATATCTGGCAAACATATGACAATCCAGGTATTGTGCATAGTTTTCTGCAATAATTTTCACTATGACTGACAATACATTCATCCTTTACTAACTATGAGTCCTTGTGTGCCTAGGGATGTCAACATAGGTGGGATAAGTATAATTCAGCACTGGCTCTCTTTGGTAAAGATTTTGAGAATGGAGAATTCTTTGATAGAGCTCACAGTAAAGAGCCACACGCAAGTGGTGGAGAAAGGGAGAGGGATGGTATACAACAGTTCTCTGGCCAGAAGGAAACAAGTAAAATGGTAAGTCTGAAGGATCGATCACACCCAAAAGAGTAAGGCAAGTTGCAGACTGTGATGTAAATCAGACCAGACTAAAAAACAAGGCTGAAAGATTTGCAAGCAAAAGCTGCTGGAACTAACTTGGTTCAAACTACAAATTTTAATATACTCTTCATTGTTTTCATCTCTGTCCTCACTCTGCTGCCTATATCATTTCACTGTGCTTGCATTCATATTGTTCCATTAAAAAAACAAACAAAAAACAATCAATTGAAATGATTAGAGCTGGGCAATATAGCAATATTATATCAACATTTTGAAATAAGACAATATATATTATCTTGGATTTTGGATATGTATAATTGATACATTGATATCACTGTATCACGATACAGTGATATCAAGTGGTGTCTTTCCCAGGTTTTATAGCTGCAACACAGTAAAGAGATCTAAGTTTAAGAACCTACTAGACTGTTTTAGCAGTTTTATTTTTTGCTTGTACCCTCTTAGTCATTATATCCACAACAGAGACAATTACTTTTAAAGAGGCCTTGTTTTGATATTTTGTAAAACCAATGTCCATTTCTAAAATATCAAGGTTTTTGGTGAAATATTGTGGTAATTTGTCCATTACCCCCTACCCTTTATTTGTAATAGGGAAAGTAATCCAGTTTTCCCATTTTATTTCAATCACACTGTTGTTAATGTGCTACGTGTATCATTCAACCACCAATTACAATTACACCAAGTACAATCCCTCACTTTCACTCTCCTTATCCATTTTGAGTGTCAAAAAAATTGGTCAAATCTGTTTTAATCATGATGATCAATTTTACTTGATGGGTCACAATATTAAATACAATGTTTACAAAACACTGGTTCTAGGAGGTCTGGTTGTCATATGTAACACCATTCACCCTACAGTTACAGATATATGATTTTTTTTGTCCACATCAATCAGCTCTGTACCAAATGCAACCAAAATGAAACTGTGATCACTCGAGGTCAGTGGCTTGCTTCTTGTGTCAGTGGACCTTAGCGGTATCCAAAGGTGCGATCAAAACTTCCATTTTTTAGGGGCTATTTTTATGGTGCCTTAACTGGTGACAGGAAGTAAAGCAACAAGTTTTTTATGTTACCACTAAAGAACACAATGTCCAAATTTCATATGTGAGATAAGGATCTACATAATGCTACACTGGGATGATAAGAGTTTGAGTGGAGATGCAAATGTCAACACTTCTTGGTGTTTTCATTGCGCAACTTAGCGGGCGAAGTAATTACCCGGACTACCCACTTATAAAAAAGGAAAATAATGTTATGGCTTTCATGTCGAGGTCAATATGGGCGAACGCGTGTCGCAGTGTAAACAAACTGGCTTCTACATGAAATACATGGCAGCTCGCGGGCCTGAGGAACATTTGGGAGCATAAGTATTCCTTAATTTGGCGGAATTCGGCGAAATTAGTCTATACAACATGGAATATTGCTAAACATCATTGCTTAAGATATTCGAAGACTGCGGATAAAACTTATCGAGCAACTAAATAACCTGCACAACGCTAACCTTTCGACTTAACTCGTGCACACCACCATTGCCTCGGACAGAAACCGTTTACGGTAACACACACACAGCAACAAACCAGGCCACCGCTCAAGTCACAGCGGCCAGGGAAGCTAACGAGCTAACAGGACAACATCACCCACTTTGAGATCACCCACTAAGTTTGCTGAACTCCCGGTCTCGCTACGGGTGGTATATTCACGTACGGCAAAAACACTGCTCTATGCTAGTATGATGCATATGTATGCATTTTTCAGCTAACTAATGATCGTTGCGATGAAAACTATACTATGCTGCTCAGCAGTAACGATACTCAGCTGTCGGCCCTCAAGAGAGCATCAGCCCGTCTCATCGTTAACGTTAGCTCGCGGCAACCGTGGTCCGGTATTTCGCAGCGAAACTCACCCCCTTAAGTCTTTTGATAAGCGCATTCTTCTGTCCACTTTTCGAAAGACCTCTCTCCTCGAGAGCGGCTTTTAAATCCGCTACTCGAAGGGACTGGAGCGGTCTCCCGTCCAGGGTAACGTCTTCGAGATCCGCCATTTTCCGTTCCTCTGGTTCCCAGCGAGAGCGACGAGCAACGCCTTCCTCCACCCAGCGTCATCATCGACGACTTCCCCCCGAAATCACATCATTTATTTCTCTCTTATTGAGAACTCAGAACACAATTTTCTAACATTGAGTGCTTTTAAAAGTCATTTAATTGTATATCATAAACAAATTACCCTTTTATCATTTTTATTGTTCAACATCGAACTGCGCAAGATCAGCGCAAACTTGATTTCCTGCACAACAAAGCACACACTTCCTGTATGTGAAGCTTAGCTCGACAGTCCCGGCTTACGTTCAACAACATAAGGTAATATGCGTTTAAAAATGGGTCCCAATAACTTAGAGTCGGGCTTTGTAGTTGACAGCAGTTAATTGTGGCTCTGGGTTTCATTTTTGACTCCCGCAGTTGTTTTGTTTGGATTAAGCTAAACTACATGTTAACGTTTCCCAGACCAAAGTCTCTCTCGTAAGCTGGCATTGCGGATTAATTTACAGCAGAGGGATCGCTGGCTTTTCTTAGGTTAAAACAAACCCTTTTTTCCTAAGATGTCTTGGTTTAGTCATGTCAACCAAGGCTCAAATCCTCAGCAGCAACAGCAGCTCACTGACAGCCACAGACTCACAGCCAAAGACACCCTCTGTAGCTCTCTCGACCCCAGAAGCTTCAGAGGTCCGACCACGGCTACGCCACCATGGACCGGCTGCCTCACCCCCAGCCCCGAGGATTTTCCATCGGCTCCACAGAGTGTGACCAGCCCACCCAGCCTTGAGAAGCTGTCCTGCTCCTCTCCGAGTGCATGTCAGGTGAGAGACCCGGAGCCCATTTCCTATGTAAGCCTCCAGGAGCAGCGATGCGTCCTGAGCTGGTACCAAGGATGGAGCTCCACTCAGAGGGAGCGGTTCCTGCAAGACCTCCTGGGGAAAGCTGTGCCAGGGAAAGTGTGCACTCTCCTAGATTCACTGAGTACTCTCCAGGTACTCTTTGTACTACACTTTTTTAATAGAAAGCCTACAGAGTGATATAATGTAATTGTATATGTTAACAGCTGCTCTGTCTTCTTGCACCCTGACAAGGTTAAAGACAGACTACCAAACATCTTTGAATGCCAGCTGCGCCTGTGGACCCAGTGGTTTGAGTCTTGGGGAGAAGAGGAGAGAAATCATTTCCTGCACATGTTGGAAGAACGGGACCCAGTTTTTGTCGCCCACTTTTACAGGAGTGTAGCTAGTACAGCAGGAAGAGACTGAGCAAAGTTTCCAATGTGATGGATAAGCAAGTGATTATAACAAAATGTCTTCAATAGGTGACATACAGTGGGAAATGTGTATTAGTTCTGAGACAGTTCTCTTGTAGAAAAGTGTTCATGTGTCTGTGATGGGACTGATTGTTGAGGGTAAACTCTTTCATTGTAAGAACAGGAGTGTTCCTTCAGTATAAGCTCTTTTTATTGTTTCCTACACAGGTGTCCCCCGGCTGCATCACACATTGCACCATTTTCTAAATAAAGTTCAGAACTTTTTTTGCTTAGTGCTTTCATCATGGGTGAATCTTTGCCATGACTCAGCGGCGTGAACCTGAAACAAACAGGCTTGAAGGTTTTACTGATCTGTAACAGGCCCAGTGATTAAAAGCAGGAAGAATAACATAAGCAAAAGAACAAATCCTTTTTCAAACAAAGAAGAATAAACAAAATGCATTGATACAACTGTTTTATTGTCTGAAGCAGTATGTGTTTATGTATGTTTGAACAATTCTGCAGTCACATTGACTGCTTTATTATCTGCTGAGATTACCATAAATGAGATACATTGCTAATATTGACACAAGAGCCAAGATGTTAACTTGCCTGCTCTCTATTTTATCCAGTCAACTGATCCTGGTGGAAGTAACACAATTGAAGTCGGACCTTCAGCATCCTCAACACAAAAGTTGACAAATGGATAGATTTTGTCTGTAAACTGTTGACCTACAAATGTGTACATATGAGATCTGGCACCAGCATCATAAAAAGAGATCTGTCCCTTTTTGTAATCCAGCAGAATGCCCAGTGTATCAGGATTGGTCTGAACCCGGATGTTAACTGCTGGCCTGTTAATAGCTCTGTACTGTCCCTGTTTGTTCAGCACAATGGTCCAGTAACCATTTGCTGGACTGAATGATATTGAACCCTTTCTTGGAGCTGATTCACTGGCCATCCCAAGGTGGAAACAATTCTTTCCAGCTACAGACACCTCCCAGTAATGTCTGCCAGTTGAGAAGCCTGTTTTGCCCAGAACAGCAAGAACCACATCATACCGGCCAGGATGGTCCTGAATGTCTTGCGATTGCTCGCGAGTAGACATCACAGTATTATCCTCAGACAGCACTACTCTTGGATTTGCAGTGTTTGGGTCAAAGGTCATCTTTGCTGTAAACCAAGAAATATAATAGATGATATGTGTTGTAACATCACATTTTGAATAGAAATGAACATGAAAAAGCTTAAAGCAGCACTCTACTATAGTATGTGTAGTAAAGTTTATTTTTGGGCCTTGGAGGCTGCCACTTAGTCAAGCTACATTAGGTCCTACATCTCCCATAATGGAGCTGGGCAGCATCTTGTTTGGAAAACTGGCCTGACAAAGCTCTGCCAGAGCAACAGAAGATATACAACTATTTTTTAACATGCTGAGATGTACTAGTAAACTAAAGATTTATACAATACCCAACTAGTCCGTTGTGTACACTGTGTTATATGTGTGGGGCCGTATATCTTTATTATGAAATTTCTGCAGGATAAAAATTATGTAGGATTTAAGTAGGATTTTGTTCAGCTTCTGAGAAGTTAAAAAAACTTTGTGTGTGAGTCACATGTGTGCGAGACTCACAGGGGTAGATCTTCTTGTCTTCCTCATCATTTAGTTGGTTTTGAAGGTCTGAAGAGAGAAAAAACAGCACAGTTTTTTTTTTTGTGTGTGTCTATCTATGTGTGTGTGATGGTATTAGTGGTGGTGTGGCAACAGAAAAGAAATACTGTACCTTGAACAGTGGCCTCAAGTTTTTCTTTCTCATTTTGCAGGTCTAACAATGAGAGAAGTAGAAACAGCAAGAATGATCTGACACAAGTATACAGGATTTACTGGGTAATTTTACCATTACATTTCCTCTAATATAGACTACTGTATGCTATTTATTTGTCTATGGATGGAGAGGTGAACTCACTGCTGTATTCATCCTGCAGGTTGCTATTCTCCCTGTTCTTCTCCTCTAATTCCTGCTGCAGCTCTAAAATATTGGCATCCTTCTCATGTAGCTGCTGCTGCAGGCGATCCGCATCCTCCAGGCTCTGTTGCAGTTGTGTCTGTAAATCTGTTTGATAAAATATTCAGTTCAAATAACTACATCGGATGACTCACTAGATCTCAAAGACAGCTACAGTAAATATATAGAGCAATTATGATATTAAGGAACTCACCATCACACTGGGTGCTGGCATCATTGCAGCACAATTTTAGTTCCTGGACCTCTTGCTTTAAGTCTGGAGGATGAAAGATATACATGTATTAAACACCAAAAATCAAGAGAAGTTTTAACAAGTTTTAACAAACTAATTTAATACTTCTAAAAATATGTATGCTAAGCTAAGCTAATCTGCTTCCGGCTGTGGTTTTATAGTATCTATCATCTCACTCATAGGTTTATTTCTCAAATGTTTAACTATCCTTCTAAGACTTTGCAACATACCGGCATTCGTGTTTTCAAGTTTTCTGTTCTGTGTCTGTTGTTTTTCTATCTCTTGTTCCAGTTCTAAGAGAAAAGACAAAAACATCCATAATTGCATGAATAAAACAAATAGACTTTGTTTTAAAAAAACATTACATAAAACAAAGGAAGGTTTTTAGGATGTTATTTAACCAGAGACTTCATTTATTTGCTGCATGATAGTCTGAGGAATATTTATAAGGTCAATTCCACCATGTACAGTAAGAAACAAGTAAGAAATACTGTGTTGGATGACAGCAGAGACATATTGTAAGAAAGTTAACAGACTGACAAACCATTAATGGTTTGTTTATTGACTCTGGATGCCAGTTTCTGAGCCTTTTTCAGCTGTGCCCTCAGATCAGCGATCTCCATTACTAGAAAAGAGACAGAAACAGCTTCAGTGTCACACTGTGCTTAAGAGAATCAAACAACGAGATGAAACATTCGCAAATAAGAACTTTTCATACTAAATTGAAAATTCTTTGCATCTGCTGTCTTGAGTTGAAGTTCACTGTCTTGCAGTTGCCTCTTTGACAAATCCAGTCTCTTTCGAAGCTCTGAAAAAGATTTAATAATAGATCAAACAAAACAAATCATGAAATCAAAATCTGTGCATGTATAACCTCATTTCATGTTACAACATAACTTTCACATTTTGTTCTTTACCTTCAAGGTTCTCAGCATTTGCTTCTTTGAGGTCTGAAATCTCATCTTCCAGTGGTTTGAGTTTCTTGTGAAGGTTCATAATCTGAGCCGCTGAAAGAAAGAAAAAGAGAATCAAAGCGAGCTGCTTTTAGTTTTCTGTCACAGCTTGCTTATTCAGATTTTTGTGACTTTTTGTGACCAAATTGGGGCATAACACTTACACAAGTTAGCAATCCTCACGTCACTTGAGTCCAGCAGCAGCGTCTTTTCTTTAATCATATTTCTGACATCCTCCAGTTCATTCTCCAGCTCTTTAAGAAAGATAGAATGAATGTTTTGTCTCTTTAAGATGTTTGAAAAAAGCATTCAGTATAAATTCGACTTGCATGTGCTGCTTCCCACCTTTAATTTTCTCCAATTCTGCTTTTTTCTGATTCTCTTCTTGCTTCTTTAGTCTTGTTATCTCATCTTGTTGGGCCAAGACTTGAAACACTAAAGAAGACAGATTGGAGGAGATCATTTCAGTTCAACAATTACGCAACAATGACACTTTACTATCATTTTCAAGATGACTCACTCAGTTTAGTATTTTCATTGTTTTCATCCTGAATTCCATCAATCAGATAGTCCAAATGGTCTTTCAGCGCTGAGGACAAGAGACAAAGAACATCATTATTTATGAGAGCACATCTTGTTTGTGTGGTTCATTAAATAAAATAAAAACTGATACTGATCTAATATGTGTAGTTGAAATACTAAAGATATATTTCCCTCACTCACCTTTTATCTTATTGTAATCTGTTTCATTTACTGCCACACTGGCCAGTTTCTCAATCTCTGTTTGTATTGCAATGATCTGTAGAACTAAAGGAAGGGTGAAACGTTGATAATCGTATTCTAGCATGTGTAAATTCACATTTTGACTGTACATATTGTTTGGTAATAATCTCTCAGTAGGATTTAATCGTGTTCTACGTACGTCTTTGAGGTTGAGCACTTCTTTCTTTCAGCTCCTCTGTTTTTTTGGCCAGCTCTGCAGTCTTCTCATCTAAAGTTTTTTGAAGTTCTAAAGGAAAAAAAAAACAATTTGTTACTTTAATGTCCTTTGTTATTCAAGCCTCATTTGAAATAACAAATAACATCACTGTGTAGATGTTTATCTGTCACTTAGCTGCACAGCAGCCATTTTTTAATTTCTTTTTCATTAACTCACCATTGCAATATTATATGCAACGACTGGAGTGCTCACTCTAAACATGGAAACTAAATATCTCATACATGGTGTACCTTATCAAACAAAGGACTATAAATATCAAACACACACACAAACACACTCTGACCTTTTATCTTGGTTTCAGATTCAGTGTTCTGAAGTTGTTTTTTTAGCTCCTCTATTTGCAGGGTTAGAGTGGAAACTTGAAGAGCTGAAAGAACCAGATTTAAAAGCTGTTGAACTAAGCTAACAAAGCTTTTCTTTAGTCTTGAACTTTATGTGCACATTATGATTCAACTCTCACCACTGTTGGAAAAAAAAACCCTCACCAAGTGAAGTAACAGTGTCAGATTTGGACTGCAGTTCCTTCATTTTTGTATCCAGGTCATTCTGCAGATCTACAAGGACACATTTGCAACAACTGTTGATCCCATGAGGGAAAAAGATCAAACATTTTAACAATCCCAACATCAAAAACCTTCAGAATTGCCCTCTCACCCCTATTCACTTTTACCAGTTATCTGGCAATCACAAGAACATGATCAGATCATAACACAACATTTCAATCACTTTATGCGGATGATATTTTAATACATGTAAGAAAACATTTGGTAAAAGAAGGACTATTAGCCGGCAAGAAATAGGGACAAATATCTTTTTCACTTTTACACTTTTTCAAATTCATATCATCAAGTCTATTTTACCCAGGATTATTGCAATCAGTTATTTAATGATTCCTCTAGCTCCCCCTGTAAGCAACCCATGGTGCTTCAGTTTTTATTGGAGAGTAAAGAGCCACCTATTAAGTCTGGATAAGTCTTCTTGAGGGGTGGATGTACAAGATTGTGAGTAATATTCTCTGTGTCTTTCCTTTCATTATTTAACTGGATTTAGCTCTTATTGTGGGTAACTAGTCATACCAGTAGCATATTATGTAATCTCTGTGTGGTGCAGCATGCAGTCACCATTTGAAAATTGAAAAATTTTGTGAATACTCTCCTATGTTTTACTAGCAGTTACATTAAAACAAACAATAAACCTGTTAATTCTGTCTTTCTCCTTTAACTCCCACAATGGAGTTAAGTGAGTTAAACTTTACCAGGAAGTAAAAGTCAGAGAGTTGACACTCACCTTTAAGTCTCTGCTCAAAATTGGAACACTGTGCCTCCGTCTGGTTCAGCTGATTCTGCAGAGCTAGCACAAAAACACATTCACATTTATTATAAGTCTTTTTATTTCTTCTGTTGAAAAGCTACATATGCTTGTACAGAAATTACCCCTGATCTCAGCCTGATCACGAGCGTGCTCCTCCACTTTTTCCTTCAGTTGTTCTCTCAGCTCTAGAAAGAGCAAGGTATGGTTTAGCTTAAAAAGGGGCTACAGTTACAAATTAATTTAATAATTTCAAAGGGAAGTGGGAGCTTACTGGAAATTGTAGTAGAAGTTGTATCACTGTCATTGCGCTTTTGTTTTTCTAGGTTCCTGAGCTGGTTGTGCAGATTGGTGACTGTAAGAACTGAGAAACACAGAAATGATCTATTGTACATAAAACATCTGAGGTTAATTCTTAGAAATATATTCAGACTTGTTTCCTTTTTACTTACTTAACTTGGCATTTTTCTGATCCTTTTCAGCCAGCTCACTGGAATATTTCTGCAGCTCATTCTGCTTGGTGGTTAAATCTCTTTTGAGCTCTAAAACAAATTTTAAGAAGTTGAACATTTATTAATCATATTCATAAGATCAGGATACAATAAAAACAAACAATAAAACAGACAACCTTAGCAACAGCTCATGATAAGGTTCTCTGGGGATTTGTGGAGGTTACTGGTGATACTTACGTGCTGCCTGAGCAGTTTGCGACGTCTGGAGTTCTGACAACTGTCTTTGCAGCTGCTCCACCTGATTCTGCAGCGTCAAGATTTTCAGTGCTGAGGAGCATCACACCAGAGAGAGCAAATATATGGTTTAGCTTGACAGATATTGTAATAGGATGCCCAACAAACTGTGCAGGAAAATAAAAAAAAGATCTCTCATCAAAGAGATGGAAGACAGAAAGAACAACTTCATTGTGAGCTTCTCACAACTACTTTAAACTTACTAAGTTTTGTGTTTCCATCGCTTTGGTCGTCTATTTCAGTGAGAAGGCCATTCACTCTGTCTTGCAAGTCTGGGAGAAGTGGATAAAATTTTTTGTCGTTGACGATTTAATTTCTCAATTTATTTCCTTATAATTGGAACAATTGAATTTTGAATAAGCAATACCTTTTATCTGTCTTATATTGGTCTCAGTGGCAGCCTTTTTTTCAAGGTCTTTTATCTCATTTTGCAGCTCAATGATTGTTAAAACTGAAACAGACAAACACACAGTGAGTTGGACTGGCTTAATTGCCTAAGAAAATTAACATTAAAGGCTACATACTCAGTTATATTATTTATTTCTCAATGATTCTTTTAGTATTTTAAGCTGAAATCAGATATGTGAGCTATCTAAAACTGGACTTTCTACTCATTGTGTGGATGAGTTTTTAAATAAGTGTGTTAAATAAATGTGTTACAATGTAAATTACATTTAAGGACGATAAAACGGCAAAAAGAAAAATATATGGTGCTGACAAAATCTGACAGGAAGATGATTTGGCCTTTTAACCCAAATGATCATGGTGTCTTGAAATAATATACTTACTTATATTGGGGTCTGGAATCAGTCTCTCTATGTCTGCGGTCTTGGAGTCCAGTTCTTCTTTCTTTTTGTCCACTTGCCTCTGCAGCTCTGTGAGGAGACACAGTGATGACAGTGAGAAGTAGAGGAGGCAGAGAAAATGTTGGCAATGACCACTGTTACTCACCTGAGATCTTGTCTGGGTCGTCTGTGGTGGAGATCAGTTCCCTCAGAGTCCTCAGCTCATCATGCAGGTTTATCACATTCAGAACTGATCCAGTAAAAACAGAGCAAACATAACTACACAGTTTGCAGTCTGAAGCCACCGAACAGAAGACACCTCTCATGATTCTCACATTTATATATACTGCACTGCATTAAGGCTAAAATGGCATTGCTACAGATGTTCACTCACCGAGGGCTGCTTTGGAGTCTCCAGTACTGTTCAGTTCTGCAATTTTCTGTTCAAATTCAGTCTTGACCTCTGATGGAAACACACACATAAACCGAATCAGGACTGAAAATAAAACCTAATTTATCAGAACCTTTAGCTGAAGTCATGTTTATAACTTACGCTCATATCTTTCCTCAAGTCCAGAGCATTCTTCTGTTCTTAAATCTAGTTTCCTCTGCAGCTCTGATGTGTGAAGAAGAGAAACCAGGTCATCAGGGCTTGACCTTCAGAGTCTTTATTCTGAGAATCCTGTGAGGTAAAATCTACTCACCTTTAATTTCAGCCTGAGCTTTGGTATATTCTCCATCTTTGGCCTGAAGCAGAGTCTGAAGAGCTGATTTAAAACACACCATGGAAAGTTAACCAAGGTTTTTTCACAATAAACCAAACAGTGATGGAGAGATCATAGCTCACCCTTAATCTCAGCTCGATCACGGGAGTGCTCCTCCCTTTTGATCTTCAGTTGTTCCCTCAGCTCTAGAGAAGTTAAATTTGCTTCACATCATCAAACAGCAAATACTTATGAAGCGAAATCAGTAATCTTAGAAGAAAAAAAGATAGAAATAAAATTCGATGCTTGCCTTTAATTGTTGAAGACGATGTTGCTTCATTACTGTGTCGCTCATTTTTTAGGTTTCTCAGCTGGTTTTGCAGATCAGTAATTGTCAGAACTATGAAACAAAAATTGTGCTTTTAAACAAAATATATTTCAGAAAACTTTTATTAAAAAATGTAGACACATTTCCTTTTTACTTACTCAGCCTGGCATTCGTCTCATTCTTCTCTCTCACCTCGTTGACAATTTTTTGCAGCTCGTTCTCCTTGGTTGTGAGATCATTTCTGAGCTCTGAGACAAATTAGAAAGCTGCAACTGACACCATCGCATCATATGACAACTTTTTTACTTCCTCTACCTAACTTCATTCTGAGCAGTTTTTTTAAAAAAAAACAACAGTTCAGAGTAACCAACCCTTTTTTTCTATATGGCGCTCATGTTGTAGAGATCAGGGGATTTGTAAAGAATTATCACTGATACTTACGGGTTACAGTTGCCTGTGGTAACATTTGAAGGTCTGACAACTGTCTCTGCAACTGTTCCACCTGACTCTGCAGGCTTAGGATTTTCAGCACTGTAGCAGATCACCACAGAGAGAGCAACTGTGTAGTTCAAAACAAAATATGCTGCAACAAGACACTTCATAATTATTTTACACTCACCCAATTTCGTGTTGTCTTTGTCATCTATTTCAGAGAGAAGGCCATCCACTCTGTTTTGCAACTCTAGAAAAAGTTATCAAATTTTTTTGTATATTAAATTTAGGCATTAGTGGTTAAGTTTCATAATTAAGTTTCCTCTAAATTGGAACATTAGCATTGTAAGATTAAGACTAACCTTTGACAGCGTTTCTGTTGGTCTCATTGGTAGCGTTTTTCTCGAGGTCCCGTATCTCATTCTGCAGCTCAATAACTGTTAAAACTGAAATAAACATGAACCGAGTTTGATAGAGCCTTTACAAAGCAGCTTCTGACTACTTCTTTCTATTTTTTACACTCTTTGGAATAGTAGGTGATCACACAGTTGATCACCTGAAACTGCTTGTAAATAAATTTGAAGTCATGTATAAAAGCCACTGTAATGTCAACAAACACAAAACTTGATATGGAAAATTTAAAATGAATACAAAAATGCTCAAAAGAGGCCAAAAAGAAAAGGCACAACCAACTAATGAATTAAAGATCTTCTGATATGATGATATTTTGTTCCACAAGCATCATTATATCTTATCCAGTAATACTTGGCAAAATTAGCACACATTTAAACATGATCAAACTCTAGACAAGGAACTTTTCTATGCCAAGGCCCCTCAAATACTATTGGAAGATCTTCTTTTTCCTTAAAAAACCCATTGACAATACTTCATCAAATGTTTAAAAATCAGCATGTGGCAGTTAGCCCATACTTTATTGTATGCTGCCTCAAACTTTTTAAAACTATGTCGAATTTTGTGACTTTGTACTAGCAAGCTAGATGCTCCAACGCAAGAAGACTAGCTAGCTAACTTTCAGGAGCAGAGCACTTTTGTGGCTGGTGCCAACAGATCAACACAGAGGTTTCTTTTTATTTGTTTCAGTCTGTTTTTATTGTTAGTGTGTGCAGTGACATGAAATAAACATTAAAATACCTCTAAAAACAGGGGTTAGCTGCAAATGAATGTTAAGACACTTTAAAACTTTTCATTCCTGCATTTACTCAGTTGCTTAGAACGAGAACAGTGAGTAAGGTACAAACAGTTTATCAAACCAATGCACTCACTTATTTTTGGGTTTGCAATCAGTCTCTCTAAGTCCGTAGTCTTAGAGTTCAGTTCTTCTTGCTTCTCCTCCAGTTGCAACTGCAGCTCTTTTAGCAGACAGAAAAAAAGGATAAATTAGGAAAGCAAAGCAAATTTTCAACAAACATCCTTTCAGACCCTGTTAAAAAATGTTGATTATTTCAACCAGTTTCAATAATCAAGCAAAGTGTAGATATTTTTTAATGCCAGAGGAAACATTCTGTTCAGATACATTCACATTTGCAGTGTCAAATGCCACCGTAACCACTGTTACTCACTTGAGATCTTGTCTTGATCGTCTGTGGTGGAGATCAGTTCCCTCAGAGTCCTCAGCTCATCATGCAGGTTCATCACATTCAGAACTGATCCAGTAAAAACAGAGCAAACATAACGTTTTTACACCTCTCATTAGGTGGTCGGAGACATTTCAGCTGTATGTATATACTGTACTGCATTAAGGCTAAAATGGCTTTGCTACAGATGTTCACTCACCAAGGGCTGCTTTGGAGTCTCCGAGATGTTTCAGTTCTGCAATCTTCTGTTCAAATTCAGTCTTAACCTCTAATAGAATTACATACACAAATCAAATATTAACTGAAAATAAAACTTGAATCATCAGATCCTTCAGCTGAGGTTGTGTTACAACTTACGCTCATGTCTTTCCTCGAGTCCAGAGTATTCTTGCAGTTTCCTCTGCAGCTCTGTAATAGAAAGAAGAAGCCAGGTCATCAAAAGCTGAGCTGAAATTGTGCTTTAAAGTGTTAGGAGCAGTTTTATCAATGAAAGTAAAGCAGACTCACCTTTTATTTCAGCCTGAGCCTTAGCATATTCCCTTTCTCTGGCTTCAAGCAGAGCCTGAAGAGCTGATTGAATGAAACATAAGAGATTTGGTAAATAAATACATACGGCATTTATTTTCTTCAAATTATCAGCTGTATTGAAGCCTTACATTAACAACAGAAGTAGTAGAGGAAGACTTACTGGTGGTAGATGTTTGTGTTGTCAGGTCTTTCTCATTTACCTGCAGTTCTCTCATGTCTTTCATGACACTGATAATTTTCACGACTGGTCAAAGCAGAAGTAAAAGTTTTGTTTGTTTTTTTTCAACATAACAAAGATAAAAATAAAGACGACTATCCAAGATTTGATAAAATACACTTTTAGTTTTAAATTTTTAATTTAATAATTTGTTTTAAGTTAAAATTACAATGCAGAAATGAACCCGGAGAGGGCAGAGATCAGTCTACCTCCTTCATAGTCATACTTACTCAGTTGTGCTTGGGCATAATCTGCTTCCTCTAGTTGTTTCTGTAAGTTTTCTTGCTTTTTCTTCTCCTCCTCCAATATTACTCTTATCTCTAAGATGAAAAAACAATTTTTTAGGACTATTTATGACTTGCCTGTTCTATCATTCCACAGTCTCACATTAGAAGAGCAAAAGTGTGACTTTCAACTACATAAAATTAAGTCAAATGAGCTTAAAAGAAATGTAGGATCATTCACCTCTAAGTTGGGCATCAGCTGTCCTTCTTGCATTTAACATGATGTTTCTGAATTCATCCACTTCTCTCTGCAGCTCAAAAATTTCCAAGGCTGGAGAGAAAAAACAAAAGGATTTCAAACTAATGCTTTACTAAAAAACAACAACAACAAAAACTGCATTTTTTTTAAGTTGCACACTTACTAAGTTCAGAGTTGTTCTCATCACGAGACAACAGTAAAATCTTCCTTTTAAGGAGTTCAACTTTTTGTCTCCATTTTCTCTGGTAATCTGAAAAAGAAACCAAAATAAATGATTGGTTGCATAAAGAATAACACACTCAAATAAAGGCAGGAACTAAAATACTATGAGATCTCGAGACACAAGATATAGGGACTCACCAGCAGTACTAGTTCTTGATTCTTCAATGTGGAGACTGATGAGCCTCTGAATCATTGCAATTTTACTCTGCACAGAAATCAGCTCCAGCACTGGAGGACAAACAGAATATGTGTCAGGAAATGTTCAGCCTCAAACCTTCAACATTGTTAATCATGATGCAATTATTGACGGATATAGAGAAAAGTACTGACTCGCTGCGGATGAGTCTCTGTTGCCTCGCAGCTGACTGATCTTAGAGTTCAGTTGGCGTTCTAGAGCTGAACAGAGAACAAATCATAAACACAGACATATTAATGCTGAAAGATGGACTTTTCCCAACCAAACTAAACCTTAAGAAGACAAAGTGAAATGATGCAAAGCCAGATTATGTAACTTATGTAGCCAGCTGCAACTGCAACAAAAAAAACAACAAAAAAAAATACTTTTATAAGATCAGCTGCTGTTTAACTACTAATTTTGTTAAAGTATGCTGACATTAGCTCATAAACTACCGCTCATACTCTAGGAGAAAGCCCCCCTGAGTGTGGTTAATTTAGCAACTATAATTTTTATTTAAAAAATTAAACTTTTAATTTACAAAAGGAAGAGGGAGCACCTGTTTGGAATATTCTACATGCAGTAAACAGGTTCATTGGTAGCAGCTGATCATGATGGGGTATAAAAAGGTCATCACTGAAAGGCACAGTCATTCATCAGCAAAGGTGGAAGTAAGTTCACCACTTTGTGAAACACATGATTGTAGAAAGGATATTACTAGATGGACTGGGAACACATTAAAAAAGCTCAATCAGTAAACAGTCACTTTGTTTATGACTGCATTCCTTTTTTAGTTATGTTTACATACATTCACATTTTCTACAGCAAACCAAGATTTTCTAAAAATGGTGTTGTAGCTTAACATGCAAGTATTTCAGTTAAAAGAGCAGAATTTTACCAAGAATTTGTTGGTCCGGTTGAAGACTAGTGTCTCCTCTTCTTGCCTTTGCCTCTTCCAAATCCCAGATCTGATTTTGCAGCGAGATGATCTGAAGAACTGAGGACACACAAAAAATATCAAGTGAGAACCATTAACTGCTTCGTATAGATTAACAACAAAGTTTGAACAAATCATAATTATTCAGCATCTTCAACAGAAACTAAGAGACTTTTTGACTGTGAACAGCTGCTCTACAAATGTTGTGCAAACAAAATAAAGCTCCTACTCAGTGATGAGTATATATGGCTCCCTTCAACCTGCTGCGTCTTTGAGTTTAGTTCAGCTGTTTTCGCCTGTAGCTCTGCCTGCAGCGCTGTGAGAAACAATTTCACACATGAAACTTTTAATTCAAAAATATATAAAGCCGATGCTCCCAACAGAATTAGAATTTAGCAAAGGAAAATATCAAACAGTTTTAGCCACGTTCAAATAATGAAAGATGAATAAAAATATTAGTTTACTGTATCCACAAATGTAGAGCAGGAAAGACACACTCACCTGTGATATCATCAGTAGGTTTAGTAGAATTAGCAGCACGTTTGACCTTCCTCTGTAATGCATTCACCTCCCTAGCGAGTGTAATGGTCTTCAGAACTAGACAAAAACATTTACATCAGATCAAACCTAAATTCTGCGCAAATATAGAATAAAAAATCCACAGAAATTGCCTTCCAGTGTAATAAATGAAATATTTGACATTTAACAGGAAATTAGGTGAACTTACTCAGAAAGTTATCACTATCAAAAGTCTCCAGAAGATGCTTCATTTTGTTTTGTAACTGGATTTGATAAGCTGTCGAGTAATAAAAGATACAGTTAAACACTGGGTTATATTGGTCCAAATGTATCTCCTGAACATGTGCCATACACTGTTTTTACAGTGTGATTTACAATCAAAAGCTTACAGCCTGTAATTGCCGAGGCTGCCGAACTGCATGTGGCTAGCTGCACTTTCAACAGTCTGACTTCCCTCCTCAACCCAAAGGTTTCATTATCTGTGGGAAAGAGTTCATGTTACATCAGAGCAAAAGTCCTAAATAGTGAAAAATCTCAGGTTCTAGCAGGATGAATGCTCACCTAGTTTTCTGTTCAGAAGAGCTGTCTGCTCAAGCTGCTCCTTAAGCAGTTGCAGCTGCTCCTTCATACCTGACAATGCATGTAAGTTATATCAGATGTTAAATATTGAACAGACTATGTCACAATGTGTTTATATAGCATCATAGTCTCTGCCTAAACCATTGTGAGCATTTACATTGAGACCTTTTACTCTGACCAATATTCTATCAAAAATACTAATGTTAAACCAATGACAAACAAAAGCTATTCCTTACTTTTATAATCCTATCACTAAAACTGGTACTTGATCATTGGGGTTTAGTGTATTCCCCCTGCTATTATTTGTTCACAGCAGGAAGTATAAAGAGCCACTTACCAGTACAAGTTTTAATAGTGATTGTCTGTAGGGAGAATATATTACATTTGTTGAAATAAATACAAAAAGCAGATTGAATCTTCAATATTTTAATGGGATAAAAGTTTAATGTTGGCAGCAAAACAGTAACAACAAACCACAGGAGATATATATAAAAAACACATTTGTCACATACCGTTACATTTACATTCTTGGGATCGATTCCGTCTGGTAGAGTTATCTAAAGTAAAAAGGGTAGAAGACAGAGCACTTTTCAGGACTTTCTAATGTGTTTATCTAAGCCAATAAGTCACAGTTTGAAGGACTCACTGGGATCTGAGAAAGGATGTGGTCCACATCTGACTTTTCTGTCAGGCCAACTGAAGTTTTGACTGAGAAAACAGACAAAATCCATGATTAACAATCGATTGAATGTAACTGGAAGAGTGAAAAAATCTTGCATTTTAGTTTTGCTTACTACCAGAGTGCAGAATTATTGGATTGCTCTTCATTACCGTGTCTGTTGTCAGAGGCTTGAAAGACACAGGAGAGGAGGGGAATCCAAATGAGGTACGAACCCACAGCCATTGCACTGTTTGCCTTGTGTGTCAAAACTTTTGCTTGTCTATCAGCAGTCAAACCTTTTATTCACCGCTGAATGACTGACATCTGTGGGGGGTGTTGGCTTCTCAAAAAAGGAGGAGCAAACCAATAACAACACTTACAAAGAGCTGAAAGCAAGTAAAATCTGAACACCTTTATAACTATTTAGTTTTTATATACTTAAACAAAAAGTTTAAGAAATTAAAAGACCAATGCTGTTCTAAATTTTAATAATTATAAGAAGAAAAAGAAGAAGAAGAAGAAAACTTACTTGGATAGCACCTTTAAGAGCATAGTTTCAGTTCTTAAAAAACAGAACACTTGTAAAAGACAAAAAAGAACATGATAAACTACAAGTAATATAACAAAGAGAGTAAAACTAAAACACCACAAAGCCAAAAAAATTTAAAGTAATATTTAAAAGGTGAATACAGTCTGATTTCGAGTTTATTATTTATAGTATTGCGAGCATTTTGATTTATCTGCAGCAAATATTGTGTTAACAATTAGAGAAATCAATAAATGTCAGAGTGCCAGTGGGCCAAAACTTCGAAATCATGAACAAACATTACTAGGCATCATAGGTAGTCTGTTCAAGTCAGTTCAGACAATTATCTCTCAATGACAAGTGAAAAATAAATCATAAATACTAGATGGAAAAAAAAGATTAAATTGGAGTTTAAGTCGATACAAATTCTTGCTTGACTGCAAATACTGTGGTAAATAATTTAACTGAACTTGCACTTGTAGGTAAATGTAGCATAATGTAAACTAAATCTAAATGAAGAGTTTATTGAACTCAAATTTTTTTGTGACATATTCTTAAGTTATAATAGTATATTCTGCAAGGCACATGATGACTGAACACATCTATTTACACTGAGTTAATGATCGAAGTGTTTCACGACACTTTTTATGAAGGCAGATATGTGGGTGAATAATAATTACTTAAAAAAAATCTTCTTGTGCTCCTCTATCAGTCTGGTAATCTTTATATTGTACCGTACATTGAATATGCGACCACAACATGTTGTTTCCCTGACCTGTGTTACCTGTTGCTGTCAATGGAAAACTTTCTAATAAAGGATAGAACATTCTACTTTACAGACTCAAAATTTTGACTTTTTTTAAAATTTCAAATTCCATATTCTGCTGTTCCTTTAAAAAGCAAGAGAAAATAGAATAAAAGTCTTTATAAAAGCTAATATTTGCACACCCTAAAAGATCTGTAGGTCAGGATTTGCTTTGTTTGGAGTGGAAAGTGATTTTGGCTTCCTCCCATGCATTTCCCGTAGAGTTTTTTGTGTTGACACAATTACCTAACTGTTTGTGTTTATGCACTTTTTTTTAAAATTGGATGCCATTAACCTTAAGTTGCTGTATTTCACCAATTAGAAAATTTTGAATGCAGAAAAAAATGAAACTGCAATGTGTGTCCTCCAACAAATATCTCAAGGATTTTAAATGACCAAGGCTGTAGACTGGCGAAGCAGATTGAAGACAAAAAGCATATCTCTGAATCTGTGCTAAAAGTTCACCCCCAGTGAATGCGCAACTATCCTGTCACAATGTTAGTCTTTTTCCTGTAAAATAGTTGCGAAATCTGAGTGTCAACAAATCCAATCTGTCCAAAATGCATACTTGCCAGAAACTAAAAAACTAAAAACTAACTAGAGTATGATTTAAAGAGCCATCTCATCTAAATTAAAGGAAAACATGTTGAGCCTTTTGAGGTTTACTTTTTGGCAATTTTCTGAACATTATCTCTCTTCTCGTATAGCATGTTAAATGACATTTAGTTTGATGAAAAATTGCCATTTAACAAATCTCACGTGTTTTCAGTAGCAATGTCTAATTTACAGTTTTCTCAGGAACTTTTGGCAGATATGGTTTTAATTTGGACCATAAAAGCTGGGATATTACTTCTATTCTTACTGGAGTTCTTTTTAAATAGGATTGTTTATTTAATCAATTAGAGTATAGCTAGAAATCTTAGAGACAAATACCTGAAAACTCGACCAGCTAAAGCCAAACCTAACTGCAAAGCTCTATACACATTTTTTTTTTAAGTTTTTTCAGGGCTCTTTGCATTTACTTAAACAAGACACCCGAAGATGAGACAAGAAATGGGGGGGCTTTGAGTGGAGGTGAACCCAGGGCTGCTGCAATGAGGATGCATAGTCTCCATATATAGAATGTCTGTTCTGCCAATTGAGCTATACTGTGCCCTTTTATACTGTTATGTTAGTAGTGAGAAAATAAGTTGTTCAATTATGTGTGTGTATTATTAAACAATGAGGTCAAATTGTAATTTTCCAAAGTGAGTAGGGAAAAAATTTACCTTTTTTTAATGCAATAATTATAATATAATCATAATAATCACAATTTAAAAAATGATTTTGGCCCATCTGATTCAGCTTTTCAGTGCCCTGGAATTTACTTAACACAACACTTGGAAAAATGGATGTATGGTCGATCAAGAATGGTCAACAGAGATGTGTCTCACATGTTTCAGTGTACTTTCCACCCACGATGAAATTCAACTGCAAGCAAAAGTTTTTGGCATGGAGACAAAATGTCTGATTCCCAAATAAAACCTTTGGGTTTGCAAACAAAGGTTTTGGATTTGCAGACAAAATTGTTGATTCACACTATCACAGTTTAAGCAAATTTATTTTACATGCATTCAAGCCTTTTATTGTTGCAACGTTTCTCATTTTGCTCTTAAATCTAATTTTTATTTGCAGTGGGGACAGTGTTGGCCTCAAACATGTTGTTTCTTTTACTGGTATAAAATTGCTAATACAAAAACAATAAAGAACAGTATACAAAGTATGCTTGAAATACAAATCATATTTCTTATACTTAAGGATTCTATGAAGAAAGAAACCATCCCCATCAAGGAGCCACATGTTTTAGCAAAACTTATTGTGGGACAGAGGAAAACCGTAGGTTATGACAGGATCAACACCAGAATTATTGAATTATTATTGAACCTGAATTATTGAATTATTAAACATATTAATGCCAGCACCATGTTCAACAGTGAAACGACCACGTGTGCAGCCCACAGTGATTTGTTATTAAAGTTTATACTGCAAATAGTGCAGAGTTTTCGAAACAGGTCAGAAAAAATACTCTTTTTTAACTTTTTAATTCTTGTGTGTGTGTGTGTGTGTGCGCGCGCACTCGCGTGCTTCCTTTAAGCATTACGGTCTTCAGTACAGTTCGTATTCCAGGGCTTTATATATTCTCAGGAAGATAACAGCGCCATCATGTGTGAATTGTGGTAAATTAAACCAAAGACCGACTCCAGCCTCCGACTTTGACTAGCAAGATGGTTCCCTGATTCTAGTCAATGTAACTTTTATCAATAAAATGGGTTAGCCATCCATTATTGGTCTTTTGAGTTATTTTAAGAGATACTGATCGCTTTAAATGTCACTGGCAGTTCACTATGATATTAGAAAATAACAACTTTTTGACTATCTGTCTACTATGCTCACGTTACACCAATATTCAAACGAAGGAGGAAGTTAGTGTATGGGTATCCTCACCGTCAACTCCACTCTCTGCTACGTTCATTATTCTCTCGCGATATTACGTTGGATCGGGGCCTCGATAGCCACATAGCCTCTGTACACAATAGCTGGAGGCACGTAACAGCATGATATCATAACAGTTTCATAAACCAGCCGTGACGTTTGTAATGATACCTATCCTTGTCTGTTTCCTCCGAAAAAGCATTTTTGGAACTTGGCAAACCGGCTGCAGCGCTTTTTGTGGAAGAAGGTATCGATCTTTTAATGCAACTAAGATAGACAGCAATAGATTTAAAAGTTAATTTTAAAATGTACTCTAAATAACAGCAACATTTCCTACCTGATAATCTTCAGGAATACTTTCATCAAGTCGCTTAAACAAGTCCTTGGCTTCTCTAAAATGTTTAAGTGAATGTTTCTCGTTATTAATTTTTTTGGTCATACTTGGTTGTCTTGTAATAATGTGACTTTTGCAATACAAATAGCTAAATTTCATTACGAAAAAGAGCTTGTTATATGAGATTTTTTTTTCTTGAGTAATGGGAAAAAATAATCAGATGTTTCTGGCTGTATCAATACGTCGCCATTGTCGATAGCAACCTTTATTGTGTGGTATTATTTTCTGTATTTCTTACTCTTATCGGAACTTAGTAGTTACCCTGCTGTGCCACTTAAGAGTCTGAATACCCTCTTACCAATGTGAAATTTAATTTTACATTACGGTATCACTTATCGATAACTCCCTGATATCATTCCTTCATTACATTACCTTCAGTGTCAACTGCCAACTGTACATGCCTAATGTTGAATAACTGTGACTAAATCTATTACTGTTATGTAAAGCGAGAAAAAAAAAAGTGGACTTTGGACAGTGGGTGCAGATTGTTCATATTTCCCAGTTGACCTCTGATCGTACTTTGTCTGCAGTAACCTCTTTTCAACCTATGTACCTTTAGTCATTGAAGTATATTTTAGTTTACTGTTATTTGTATGTGTTGTTGTTTTCCCCGGAGAAAATGTCTCTGTCTGGATGGGTGTGTGTAGTAACAGGTGCCTCCAGAGGTATTGGCAGGGGAATAGCTCTCCAGCTGTCTGAGGCAGGAGCCACTGTCTACATCACAGGGCGCCAGGAGAGGACTCTGAAACAAACTGCTACAGAGGTGAAATTTTGAGCTTTGCATGATCTTTGTATCGATCTTTGTTGATCTATGACAGTAAACTATTTCGTAGAGGGACAAAAACATTTTCCATAAGCCTATCTCTTGCTGATTATTGTGCAATGGCGTGCCTTCTAAGAAAGGCAGTTCCTCCCCCCAGTCCTGTTTCGTGCATGACCTGAAATGTATCAATGCATCTGCTTGTGGTATTGTAAGAGTTGCTGCTTCTATGATTAATAGAATAGTAATAGTTTGTGTTTTAAACACAGGTTAAGGAGAGAGGTGGAAACTGTGTGCCGGTTATATGCGATTCTACAAAAGACACAGACATTGAGGAACTGTTTGAGCGGATTAAACGTGAACAGAATGGCAGGCTGGATATCCTGGTTAACAATGCCTATGCTGGTGTACAGGTAGATATACTAAACTTTTATGAAACGCCACTTGTTACATCACGTATTTAATTTTGTAGAGTCACAACAGGATGATTTGTTATTCCAGGATATCTTCGAAAATACTGAGAAAAAGTTTTGGGAAACTGATCCGTCCATTTGGGATTCCATTAACAACACAGGCCTCAGGTACTGTTTCTGTGCTTAGTCATTCCTGATGAGTCAGCTAAGTCACTGTTGGCATGCTGTTTAATCATCAACCATGTCTAATTTCATACATCCAAACATTACCCAACCTGTTTTACACTTTTTTTTTGTTTTATTTTAAGGAGGAGTTTTCTCAATTAGTAATAAGTCTTCTAGAATATGTGGCAAAATAAGGAAGCACATAAGTAATGCAAAACACTATGTGTTATGTTTACTGTAAATTCAAAAAGAATTCACTTGCATGTTATTAGAGGGGTTTTTAACTTAGTTGACAAAAATATTTTGACCTTATTCTATTTCATTTACTTGACAGGGGCCACTATTTCTTCTCTGTTTATGCATCCCGGTTGATGGTGGCTCAAGGTCGGGGTTTGATAGTCACCATTTCATCTATGGGGGGGCTGCGGTACCTCTTCAATGTAGCATATGGCGTTGGTAAAGCTGCAGTAAGTTTGCCTTTCATTAAGGCAAATGTCATCAAAACCAAATTCATTAAACTCAATTACATGCAGTGTAGAGCTCAGTAGTATCTCCATAACATATGAGCCTTTTTTTTTTTAATTACTTTGTTTGTTTGTTAAAGTGTGACAGGCTGGCAGCAGACATGGCTGTTGAACTTAAACGTAGGGGAGTGGCATCTGTCAGCCTCTGGCCAGGAGCGGTACAAACAGAGCTGGTTTCTCAGCTCATACTGGAGAGAGACACACAGGGCATGAACTCTAAGGTCAGACTCCTCTCTAAAAGCAAATCACAGAAGAGACATCAGTTTGGTTTTTTTTGCTAATTCTCTGAATTTTCTTTTCCTCAGTATAAAGATGTGTTTGCCAATGGAGAAACCACAGAACTGAGTGGGAAGTGCATTGTCAACCTGGCAAAAGGTAGGATTATGCTGTATAAGTTGGTATTAACGTCACAGTCAGGTTGCTAAATGAACAATGAAATGCAAGCCAGACAGACTTTACATAAGTGAGCACTTGTGTAACTATGTGCACATATTTGGTCTACAAATGCTGTACATTGCTTTCAGAAACTGCCTTTAATGCTGAGAAGTGTTTACTGGTTCAACAGTTTTTTCAGTCTCCAGATTTTATTTGTAAATTAAACATAATTTGGTTTCTCTCTCTGCTGGAAAGATGAAAATCTGATGTCATTGACTGGGAAAGTACTCATGACCTGTGACTTGGCAAGACGCTACGGGATACAAGATGTTGATGGTAAGTTTCTTTCCTCTTTTCATTGATTCTATTGATTTTTTTAGGTTTGAACTTTTCATCATAGACGTACACATTTTTCTAATATTTTGTTCATCTTTTAATTTCCAGGACGGAGTGTAACTGATTACACTTCCTTAAAATATCTCCTGAGTCAGGTTCCATATCTCTCCTGGATGTCAGCTGTTGTCCCTTCATTCCTACGCCTGCCACGCTTTGTGCTCAGCCTGGCATCCAGCCGATTCTAAACTTTTATTTCATCGGAACCAGTGGCAAAGTGTGTTCACCACATGGCCCTAATTCTAGGTACACATGTAGCAGTATGTCAGTGGTGTCAGATGAAGTCCATGAGTGGTAGCTAAATTTGACAAAAACATAAACAGTTCCGACAAACATTAATATTGTTGAAATGATTATAGATATACATCCATGGCAGTATACTTGACAACTTATTGAATGCCATTCTATGAAGTCTGAGTTAGGAAAGGGAGACATGAAGGATGCTCCACCATATTTCTGTATTTAACATTACCACTAATGTCAGCTATGGTGAAGTCAAAATATGAAAAAGAGAGGTATTTTCTGAAGGAGTTTATAAAATCAAAGTAATCTCCATACAAATATTACACAATTTTAGAAACATACAGATGTTTGATTATTTTGCAATATTTTCATGTATTGTATATTTCTATTCAGTGTTAATAACCTGCGAAGTAACTACTGGTAAAATAAAGAAATTTTTACTTGCTGCTGTTGAGAGTTGTGAAAAGATAGCAACTTTACACTGATGAAAAGATATGTGTACCTCTGTCAGAAAGATAAAAACATCCTGTCTGTGATACTCTTATTAATTAGCATAAAAATTCATTTTAATTGCCACCTCACACTGAGATATAAATCAGTGAAATACTGCAAATTTTCAGTCACGGAATATCAGCTGATTCAAATTCAGCATATCGCTGGAGGACACAGTGTCGCCAAAACACATCATGGAACACAAACATCTATCTTGTCTGCAGAACAAAGAGAACTCTGACTGTCCAAGTGTTTTTTCATAAAACTCTATCAGTACAGGGCCCACAAGCATTTGGATTATTCCTTTTTCATAAATTCACTCAAATGTTCAATTGCTGTCAAAATGTTATGCTTCACTTTGGTTTAAATGCTGTTTGCAGGACTTTTCTATACTGACAGCACATAAAACACTTCTGTATTAAGTAAGTTGGCTCAAAAGTAGTTCAACGTAAATATACTATTCTAAACTATTGAAATCTGTCAATGAAATAACATGATGTTTCCATTTTAAATGCATAATGTAACGTCTTCCATGTTGTGAAAATACCCAACATTTCCTGCTTACATTTACTGTTCTAAGTGGTATACATAGAAATTCAGTCCGGGACTCTAAATAGACAACTAAGTAGGTTAATGCATTTACATTTATCTACTTAAAGTTATAAAATTCCCGCTACTTATTGCTTTAAGCTGTGACCGTTGGAGTTGGATGAATTTTGGGATTTCAATTTATGAATTGATTTTCCTTGCTGATAGGCAAATCAGATGTTCAGATGTTTGTGGGCCTGTTTGGAGAGAGGGGGGGCTGAAAATGTTTAGCCTACTGCCACGGATTTATACAGGCGCCTCCTCCCTCCAATCCATGGCCTGCTCTCCCAGACTGGCACACCCACCCCGCCGTCACTGTGGGAGAGTCAGATGGGCCTTCTGGGCTTCCTGGTCTTCGGCTCCGCCTCGCCTCGATCTGGCCGGACAGGGAAAACACTTCTCAGTTAAAGAACAAAAGCAACAACGGATGGACTGAGGGGGACGAAGTAACGGCGACTCATATTCCGACCTGAATCTCACAGATTGAGAGATTTGAGCCCTCAACAGCAGGGTTTGGCCGACGACTGAACTCCTACGAAAGCCGACAAACTTGGTCGTCTCGCATCTTTGTATCCCGACGGTAATCCGTCGAGGTGCTTGATAAATAAGACAAGGGTCAAATAGACAGACGGTATTGTTTCCCTGGTCTTTCTCTAAACTTCGACCAAAAAAAAGCGGAGTGGGAGAGGGGGAACGCGGGGTTTCTTTTGTTTTCTTTTTGCGCAAACGGATCACGGGGATAAAGGTCTGTTTTGGCATTTTCGGTAAGTTTATTTTTATGTTTCAGTGAAGCGTGTCTGACGGCGAAGTGCGCCTGTGCAGTGAGAAGCGTTTTAGTTAGTACGCCATAAAGCTATAAGGGGGGAGACACTGGACTGCTATTGCTACTGGCATAGTGAACAACTTCTAGAGCTTTTTGTTACAGTAAAACAAAGATACTATGTATAAACTCTTAAAGCGCATTAAAGTAAAACACCTAACACTGGGGAGGCCACCGTATGATCTCATTCCCGTTGGTTACAATGTGTCACGAATGACTAATACAGTGATTTCATAATTGTTTGCTAATGTTTTTGGTACACTTGAAAATTTTCTGCGTGGCTCAAGCGACCTTTAATCGTCGGTCATGGCGTAAAGCTCTTAAATGCGCAACATTTCCCCTGCTGTCTCAAATACAGAATAATAAACCCAAGATGAACAGTACAGAGTCACTTTTGATACAATAAGTAGTTTCCAATCAGTAGCTCAAGCACTTGGTTCGTGTAAGTGGATGATGACTGCATTGGGACAAAAGTGTGAAAAATACTGTTCAAGAAGTGTATCTGAATTACAATTCTTTGTATTCAATAGTGGCTTCCTAACTACTAAACTGACATTTTGGTTGATTGGTTGAAGTGTTTGCCTCACACCTGTTGCTTAACTTCAGGGCTGCATTTATGTAGATTGTTTTTCAAAACATTTCTCATAAGGCTGTTTTTAATGTGCTTAGTGTGCCAGGACTTAGACCTGAGTACGACTAATTCAATTCATGTTCTTCCCCAGGCTTCTCTTGTGGTATCTGCCTTTGTGAAGAGGCTACACTTAACTTCCAGGACTGAGAACTTGGGAGTGGAACAAAGCCTGACTGGAAAGGGGTGAGAGAGTAGACTGTGATGGATTTCTCAAAGATCCCCATTCCCTGCACTCCCACCCCTTGCGACCAGTCCCCCCACTCACACAAAACAAAAGTCAGTCAACACTCTTTGGGGGAGGGGATCCCAGTCTGGACATAGTATACGACTAGTTTCATTGGGAGTTCAGAATTAAGTGTGCAAAGTGTGGGGGAGGGGGAACAGCTGTCAGATAATTGACTTTGAGAATAAATGAGAACAGAAAGTTTTAAAATCACCATAGCTTTATTCCTTGCAATAAACTTTCCCTCTCTTTCAAGTGATCTTATTTGTGAAATTAATAGTTTGGCAGCTCACTCTGTTTTTGTTTTTGTTTCATTTTTAGGTGAAAGAGCCAATTTTGCTGTTCCACATGGCAACCTTCAGTGAACATAATGGCAGAAATGGACTTCTTATAGGCACAAAGGAGTCTTTCGAAGGGAAAGTATCAAGGACAGAATGTGAAGAAAAGCTTGAAGTTAAACACTCCTCGAAGGATCTGCACCACTCTGCCAGCTCAGCTGAAAGCAACGCAAGTGGTGTGGCTAGTTTTACCACCAACCACAACTCTGTTGTGTGCCTGCCTCTAGTGTCAGAGGGACTGAAATTGGTATGGACACAGTCAGATCAAACCCGTGAACTTGACACAATCCCAGAGCTGGTTCAAGCCTTTAACTTATTTCCATACCCATCATCCCATGAGGTAAACACCCTGGCTCGGATATGCGCCTTGCCCCTCGACAAAGTAAAGGTGTGGTTTATGGTGCAGAGAATTAAATATGGTATCAGCTGGTCCTCAGAGGAGATAGAGGAGACACGGCGAAAGCTGGCAGTGCCTGAGCTCTATGACGACTCCATTGAAACAAATGAGGAAACCAAAATAAAGAGCAAAAGTTATGAGGAATTGGTCACTGAGGATAAAGATGGCGATATAGTAGAGGGAGCTCTCTCCAGCTTCACCACCCAGAGGAAAAAAACAAAGTGTGAGTCACCGGATTCCTATAAACAAGCCAAACCCACTGCCCCATGTTTTAGTTCCACCCTCCCACCTCCTCAGGATTCATACTTTTACCGCCCACCAGCAGACACACCAGCAAGCACAACAGCTGATGTTTCCCTTGACCTTTCAGAATCATCTTCACGACAGCACCGTCATGGTCGCTACAAAAAGTCTAAAGCTCAGCTCGCTGCCCTTCGAAAGAGCTTTCTGAGAGAGAACTGGCCTGCAGAGGCAGAGCTGAGACGTTTGCAGGAAGAAACTGGATTGAGTCGTAACGACATTCGAAAATGGTTTAGTGATAGCCGATACCAGCTTAGGGTTGGTCGAGGGAGCCTGGCAGCAGCTCAGAACTACTCTCCACATACCGCAGTTGCAGGTAAACATGACCAACAAATTCAACCTCTTCAACTTACAACTCAAAAGACTCGACTCCTAAATGGAGTGAAAGGCTCCGAGGGAGCCCGTAGCAATGGGATTAGAAATTCACATTTCTTTCAGACCTTTTTGTCAAATAGCTTAGAAGCATTTGGGGAAAGGGTCCTTGACACAGATGGATATGATGTTATGGAAGAGCTTTCTGGTGATGGGGACAGTTTTAAAGAAGAGGAGCCAAGTGAAGAACCTTTGCAACTGACCACGACCTGCAAAACTGAGCCAGATGTTTCATGGGAACCATCCGAAACATTAAAATCTGCTTCCTACTCTTCCCCGTCTGGCAGCCCACCACTGTCTGCCTCGCCCAATAAACCGCTTTCAAAGAACATTGGCACATCAAAGAAGTCAGCTCACTCAGCCAAAGCCAGTCCCACACAGACTCCTTTGCGTGTCTCAGGGGCGTCCTCATCCTCATCCTCATCCCCATCCCCTGCCCCTGCCCTTACTCCTGCTGGGAGACCAAGAAAGACCAAGGAGCAATTGGATGTATTAAAGCAGCATTTCTTGCGCTGTCAGTGGCCCAAGAGTGAAGATTACACTGAACTTGTTAAACTTACAGGTTTACCCCGTGCAGATGTTATTCAATGGTTTGGGGATACACGGTATGCTGTTAAAAATGGCCAGTTGCGCTGGGTAAAGGGGGTTCGTGACCAGATCTTGGCAGAACTTGGAGCTCAGCAAAGTAGCAGTGGTTTGACAAATGGAACTAGTTCTGGGACATCAACTCGGGGTGAGGTTTCCCGCAAACGAAAATCTCAAGCAAGTACAGATTCCCCTGACATCAAGCCATTGGTAACTTATTACCTATCAACAGGTTCACTACATGAAAAAGACCTTGACTCTCTATGCAAGAAATCTAGGATGAGCTACCAGCAAGTGCGAGATTGGTTCGCAGCTCAGGATGTTGCGGAGAATGACCAAGAACCTGTTGTTACTGATTAAGACACTGGAACTAGACTTTAGATCATTTATAAAAAGTTGGGAGTGTTTTCCTCACATCCTTTGAACTGAAAAGGATAGTTGTTACTTTGGTTTGAATTGCTTTAATAAAAGCAGGTTTGTAACGTCCAGTCTTCCCAGTACAAGCCCAAGATGAGGATTTGTTTTTTATATATGATGCATTTCCTGCTTATCCTAATATATTTGGACTTGAATTATAATTATGCTGCCTGTGTTGCTGTAAATAGGACAGTAACTTGTACACTGGTTTGCTTTATGTTTTGAGCTTATTATATTTGTTTAGATATCACTACTACAGATTTTTAGTATGCTATTGTAGCGGTATAATTTAAACTGGTTGTACTTTTGGTACCTGATAATAGAAGATGAAAAAAAGTCTATGATGTTGAATTTGTTGACTGATCACTGTGTGTTATCATTCCTTTTAACAGCCAATAATTCCTTGTCATGTAAAGCACACTGGGCATGTACTCTTTAAATTGACATCTTGCACTTTGGTTTTAGAGCCTGCTGCCATCATGTTCATTAAATCCAGTTCTTTCACAAATGATGAGTGATGAGATAAGAGAGTCATTCTTAATCAATTAACACTGAAACCCATAATCATGCCTATTGAAAACCCCATTATACATCTCATTGTACTACTGTCTTCAGCACAATTCTGAATCACATTTCTCAATTCTCTTGTAGACTCTCAACTGTAATACTGGATTTATTATTTGAATATTTTTCATGTCATTTGCATTTAGTTGCACCTTTTTGAAGCAAAGGCTAATAGTACTAAAAAAGCAGCAATCATATCAATATGCATATGTAAGAATAGACAGCTTCTGTTTGGTTTTCACTCATTGATAAAGTCAGTATTTTTTTTTTTTTTTTTTACATCTGTTTGATAGGTGTATGTGGCTTAATGGTTTACAAAATGGACAAAGCAGATTAAAATAAGTGATGGAGTTCCATGTCTTGCCTAAGTAGCAAAGGGTTTGAATCTAAAGGAAAGAATACCGTTCTGTTAAATTGGATCATGAATTATAGCACAAACATACATTTAAATCATCAGTTCAGAAAACTTTAATATGCTGTAGTACATCTTAGTTAACTTAAAGTGATGTGGGCTTTAAATGAAGTCAAAGTTTTGTTAATTAGAGATGTCTGGACAGAGTTTAGATGACCAGACTGTTAGTAAAGCAGTGTGCATCACTGTGTTTTGTCAAAAGATAAGGCTAGTGTCATGCTGTTGGATAATGTCCAAAACACTTGGAGTCTTCCTTTGCAGATGTTTTCAATGTATTTTTCCTGTTACTATTTGCGCAATTGTATCACTGGAAACCAGTAAAGGATTTGCCTTTATAACTGTGTGCAAGCAATGTTTTTGGTCTTCTATAATGATTGCGACTGATTCTGACTAAATAATCTGTTAAAATCGACATATATTGCTGCTAAAAATTGTACCATGAGAAAAAATTGTGATGTTAACTAGTAAAATAATAAAATAGGTTTATTATTAAAACAGGGAACAGGGAATTACATGGCAGAACATCCACATATGCTTAACAAATACAAATTACCTATAATGAACAGTGAACAAGATATTAAATTATTGCTGCCAGCTATTTCTAGCAAATACAAATTTGTATCTCAAACAAAGAAAGTAAGGTCCTGATGGTCTTGAATGACTAAAATGTCCCAAGGGACCTTTTCATCAATACCTGGGGGACTGCACTGACAATGCACACTGGAACTGTAAAACATTAGGAGTCTGGCGCTGAGTTCTGAAATTGACAGAAAGGACCTACTTAGCAAATACATGAGACAATCTTCCAATCAAGGAAATTCAGAATGAGACACAATGTTTGACAACAGGAGCTATTCCAAAGCCAATTCCTACCTCCTACCAGGAGTGCTTAAGGATGAAGGTGTTCCTTTTAAAATAGAGGTAAAACAACTTTGAGTAAGGATAGAATGCATTTAATGTTTTTTTTTTAAATGTAAGTTGATTAAGAATAATGTAATCTAGTTTAGGACAGAGGTAAAGCTAAAATTTTGAGTTTGCAACCATACTTACTGTTTACAAGGTTGTGAAGAGAACTGTGGCTAGAAATGGAGGAAGCTGATCCTGGAGTCTGACCAGAACAGAAAAAGATTTACATGTTTCTTTATCTTAGGGAAAACCAAACAAAATTTCTGCTCCAAAATGCTGTTAAATAAGTTTGTAGTTGAATTATTTGGTACCAATTGTTCCTTTTCCATTAACATGCAATTCTGATTAAGTTTAAAAAAAATATTTCTCGAACATGGAAACTGCAGTTGGACAAAAGAAAATGTTAATCAAAGGTCCACTTGCTAGCTTCTCTCAGAAGTATTCTTTTCAGGAGATGCTGTCTTCACCCACTGATAGAGACGGTATATCAAGTTATGTACTGTCAAACAGTAGTTATGTTGACAAAGAAAATTCTTTGAAAAATACTTAAATTTGTTTGACAAGAATAAATTCTAAAAAAAAAAGTCTACAAAACATTACATATACCCAGAAAACTCCTAGACTTACTGTCATGGAATTTAGACTGGGTCCTCTGTCCCTGAACCACCCCTGCAGCTCTGCTGAGCCTAAGTGACTAAGAGCCAGACAACATGTTTGAGCGTTAAATATTTTGTCGTCTTTTTATAAACCGTACATATCATGATGATGTTGTAAACATAAGTTGAAATCCACTGAGGCATTACAATGTAATACACACCTCATGGTTCTTGAGCGTGGGGTAACTGGTAAATGAAAAACATGCACATGCCATCAACATAAGACATCAACCCAAAAAACATTAACTATAACAACTCAATTTCAATCACTGATTTTACCTGGGGAGGTGACAGCCACAGGGAGGGACAGCCTTTGGGTACTACAACATACATGACATAAGTTATTACTCAACCTTTTTATAGACCTTTACACTGATAGTTTGTGAATAGCTTTGCAAAGTAATTTACCCATCTATTTGAATCGGTCCTGGAGAAATCTGTGGCATAAAGAGAGAGGGCTACATAAGTTATTCAATTTCTTTCCAGAACATTGGCATTTTTGGCAACATGAACGTTATCTTTATTAGATTTTTGGAACACTTACCCTCCTCTGAGAAAGTGGCTTTTTCAATTCAGCAGTCTCCCTCTTAAGCTCTGAAAGCTGCTTTTTTAAGTCAGTGTTCTCTTTTTTCAGCTCAGAGAGTTGCCTTGTGATAACAAATGTGGGAAGAATAGCTTGCAATCAATGGTTTTATTTACACTGCCACAATAACTGATATCAAAATCACCTGTAAGCCTGCTCAGTGACTTCTTTTAGACGCCTTTCCAGATCAACAGATTTATGCTTGAAGTGCACTGTGACTCTCTCCATCTGTGTCCGCTGAAAAAGGGCAATCTGTGGAGCATCAATACTTCACAATCAATTATTCTATCAGTGAAAATAAAAACAATATCTAAATCATCTTAAGTTTGTGGTCTGTGGCTCAGGGATCCACGAATGATTTTACATCAATTATAAAGTAATGCTTTTAATCATTTCACATCTCATGTCACATCTCTGACTGAAACAATCTCTGGTTGAATGACTCACTGACCAATTATTAATTGACTGACTGCTCTGACATTTAACATCCTAATATAGCAATTAAAAAGGGCAGCAGCAAGGGAGCTGGGGCGAACACTGCACAGAGGAGACAGACCTGTGAAATGTGCTCCAACCGTGACTGGATGAGCTTCACAGGGTCCTTGAAAAACACCTTTTCTTGTGGCTTCATCTGTAATACAAAATTTGTGCAGATATAATAACTTGGGCATACAAAGTAAGCAAATTTTTGGTGGCATCAGACAGTAAACTGCAGTGATGTCAAATCCACTAACCTCATCTGTGATGGGTAGATAACTGCAGCTGGCCCCGCACACACTACATTGCTCTGTGGGAAGTCACAATCAAAAGAGGCCTACATATCCTATCTCATACGAGTCATGATGTTAAATATAAAAAATTGAAAAGTGGAGGCAACCAAACTTAGCATATAGAGCAAATAGTATAGAACTGTTACTAGATTTAATGCATGCTTCACAACAGATGTGGCCACAGCTGGACACAGCAAACTTCGACCCTCTCCTTTTGAAGCACTGATTACAGTGGAACCAGTCCATTTTAAGCCCTGTGGGTTTCCTCCTCTGCAAACAAACACAAGATTACAATACAAAAATGTGATTATGTAACATTAAATATTACAGTATATGGCCATATTTTTTTGGGTTGTTTTTCCTGGTTTGGGCTTAACCCCTTAGAATTATGGAAAATCGTTTTTGCTACATCATAGTGATATTTTAGACAATAGTGTGCGTCCAACTTTGTGGCAGCAGTTTGGGAAAGGCCCTTTCCTGTTTCAACATGATAACAAGGAAAGGGTTTTCCCAGTTTGGTGTGGAAGAACCTGACTGGCCTGTACAAGACGTGGCCTCATATAACCTTTCAGATGAACCGGAAAAGCAGTGGCAAGCCATCAGTCCCTCACGTCTCAACCACTCTTACAACTGAATGAGAGCAAATCCGTAAAGCAGGTTACAAAATCTTGCGGAAAAGCACAGGGTTTTGAAATGGCATGTTTAAAAGGTGTCCAATGTCAACATACTTTTTCCTATGCAGCATGCCAGTACGTAGATGACCTTTAAAGTTCCTTTCTACTCATTGATTTTACACTGAAAACTAATTAGTGTTCTTAAAAGTTACACATTTAGAAGGGTTTTTCCTAATAAAAAAACCCCTTTATGCCATGCCTTTATGTTCATGTATTTTGTGTGGATCTACGTAGTCCCTACCACTAACCCTCCTACCTCTCCCTCAGCTTGTCAGGAGCTTTGACTTTGCTCATCAAACACACAAACCTTATAAGCAGTTGCTGCTAGTTGTTGCCAGTTGTTGCTATCGGAAATGTCTGAAGTATCATGTGGCTCAACTTTTTTGGCTCCAAGCCACATAAAGCACCCCGTCAGTATTTGACATGAATCATTGTGTAACTTGGCAGGTTAACGTTAGCTAACGCTATCTAGCACATAGTTTGTTTGGCCATAGTTAATGGATAAAACATGACAAAAATGAACTTAATGATGACTTGCTGTGTCCCCCTAAAACAAAGATGAAACAGTATTTGGCTTCTTTATATGTATTTTTTAATGTTTTATATATATCTTTTTCTTTTTTGTTTGAAGCAAAACAGTGCTCCGAAAAAAGGCAACTTCAGGCCACAGCTTGGCTCTCAGATTTTCACATCTTTTTACAACCAAAAACAGTACGTCTCTGCCGTCACTCTGAAAATAACAAAACTGAGCTTGCCAAAAAAATAGATGGAACAGGCTACTGTAGATGAGTAGCTAAACCTGGCTTCTCCTCTGATACCCCTTTGTTTCCCCACAGCCCAACTCAGCAGCTTGTTGGGAGTGGTTCCCCAGATATATGACATATAAAACTCTATCTGAATCTGTTTGTGAGGCTGTTGTTAGTGCACTGCAGTTTCGAGGTGGAAATGCTCTGGTCTGGCTTTTATTGCATGTTTTCCTCATATTATGTCTTGTTGGTGTTACTAGTGCTTTCTCGGAAAAACGTAGTTTGCCTCTGATTGACTTACCCAGAAATTCTCATGCCAACCCAGTTTAGATAAAACTACAGTGAATTTAATGTTACTGTTAAAAGTTAATTTCCCTTGTAGACAGAGCGAATTAATCAGCTTAACTTTGTGTCTAGTCTATGGTGAGCAGACAGGCCTGGTATCAGGACTGGCTGCCCTTCCAAGCCCATCAAGCTTAGAAAAATGATTGCTGCAACCAGAACCACAGTTACCTGGTTTTGGCAAGTGGAGACTATTGACTATTGATTTTTCATTGGAGGGGGTCTTAACTTTTAAGTTTTCTGTAGAAACTCATTATATTAGATTTTTTAACCACAAGTTACCAATGAAAACGTAAAGTTACCGACATAGCACAACCATTTTAGCTCTGTTATTAGCGTTAGCATATTGCGGCCATGGCATTACCAAGTCCACCCACATGTACACACAGGCCTCACAACAGCAGCGGAAAGTGGATGCTAACAGGTTTAAATGTTAACCAAAACGCTTGTTAGCTTAAACGTGGAGCATTCGCTCAAGCTTGATACTGCCAGAAAAAAAGGGTAAGAAATAAACTTGTTCTAAAAGGTTTGAAGCTAAGACAAATAAACATGCTTTCTAATTTTTTGTTATCTTGTCCACCTTACCCGTCCCTCTGCTCACGAGTAACGTACCGAAGTTAAGTTAGTTGAAATTTTTAACCCAGTCGGTTTGCAGTTTGCAGTCCGCGCGCTTCCGTGATAACCCTCCCCCCGCCTCACCCCCCGTTAAAGTCTATGCCAGAGATGTAGACCTAGAAATGTGCATACTCCCTACTTCGTTTTGCATATAATCTTAACGCACTGATAAATATGTTTGCCATTTTTATTGAGCTGTCGTTTTCTCCTTTTCCAAAAATGGCTCAAAACATGAAGGAGTGAGGGTTTTGAAATGTGATAGAATTGAGTAATTTTGTTTGTGGAAACTCAAGTTCATGTTGGCTTCGTCTTAGAAGGACAGGGAATTTGGAACAAGAATGAAAAAAGTCATGTAATTGGCGCATTAAGGTTGATCTACAATACAGACAGGAGTACAGGACACATCTCTTCCCACAGATGCTCATCATTTGTTAAAATTTACTTTTGTTAGCAGCCCTACGTTTGGGTTCCATTGAATTTCAGTTTAACACAGGTAGATAGGTTTTTTTTTTTTTTTTTTTTTTTTTAAAAACAGAGATTAATATTCATAAAAATACAATATTGTGAAATTAATGCATCTATGTATCTTTAACCTAAATGCACAAAAAAACAAAAATAAA
>JAPZDV010000004.1:4885357-4912643 GCA_029814665.1 Acanthurus lineatus | reverse complement strand
CACTATCACACCCGTAGAAAGGCTTTTTTTTTTTTTTTTTTTTTTTTAAAAACAGAGATGAACAGCCACAAAAATACTAGAGTGTGAAAGTAATGCATCTATGTATCTTTAACCTCACTGCACTCAAAAACAAAAATAAATAATTTGAGAATAAAGTGGTTTGGATACATCTTTAATTGACACATCTGAAATGCAAAGAGAGGCAGGCATTAAGCTTTAAGAAGCTTAGCATGAATAAAAACCCATTTCAGATTTAAATGAACCAGCCTGTAAGATGGATCCATTTCTGTTGGGAGAACAAAAAGTTTTGTAGTTAAAAAAAAAAAAAAAAGGTAATCTATTACAAATTACAATATAAGTATATATTTAAAAAAAAAAAAAAAAAACATGCTTACCATAAACATGCTTTAGGAGTCTACATCAGTAATGGTAAGTGGCCCTAGGACTGCTCTTTGTAGTATTCCATGCTTCTCTGTAAAATAAAAAAAGAAATAGTCAGTGCAGTCTGCAGTCCAAGAGACCAGTTCAATAAAGCAGAATTTGTTCAAATACCTGATGCTGTACTCCTCATTCTTCTGGACTTGCACGTCGATTCACAGCAGTCACACAGATTGCTGTAAGCAGAGTTGTCTAGAAGCTCCCAACTTAAGGGTCAGAGAAGGAGAGACTCGACAGTAAATTCACAGAACTCCCATCAACATTAGCTGTTTCATGATACATGAGATGAGGAGAATCCAACATGTTGCAAATGGTTAAAACTGAGTATGTTGTTTGTAAAGTTAAACTGACTCACATGACTAGCTCACTGGGGAGGGATCTGATATATTGCACTTTATTTAAAAAAAAAAAAACAAAACAAAAAAAAACAACAAACATTTTACCCATGTTCTTTGTTATAGTGGCAGGCCTTTTTGGTGTTGTCGAGACCAATGGGGTCCCAAGCTACAAGTTTGCAGTGGATAAATACCTATTGAGTGGAGAAAGAAGAGTTGTGCGCATTAAATAAAAATTGTTGACTATTTATTAATGGTATTAGTTTCCAAGATAAAGCCCTGCAACCAAGGAAGAGCCTGCAGTATTTATGGAAAGAAACTAGTTTACCTCTTCTCCGACAGCAAACCTAAAGGCTTGAAGGGATAGGCGGATCTCTGATGATTTTTGCCTTGGTTCAAATTTTGAGCGTGATATCTTACTGTCCACAAGACATCTGTATGGTTAAGAAACAGTTTTACCTCCAAGTTCTGGATAAAAGAAGCCAAGAAAGACAGTCCTAATTGCTAGAGTAACGAGATTACCCCTTATTGGTGATTATCGGGTATATACTGCTCTCAGGCTGCAGCTCTGGTGTAGTAGATGCAACACATTCCTCAAGAAGCAGCAGCAAAGGCTGATGGGTCTCCTGCACCACACTAGCCATGATAGGGATAAAGGAGCCTAGAGGGAAACTTGTAGATTCAGCGGGGCCTGAGAAGTCACCTTTAGCAGGAAATAAAAATGGTAACATATTAAGTTACATGAATCATTGAATTTTCTGCCTTGCTGTCTTTGTCATGTTTCACCAAACACTCACCATTCAGAAGTGCAATGTTGAACACTAGATCTCCTTGACTGTAGGTACTAAACACTGGTTCATAAATCAGAGGGTACCAGTCTTTAGGCCTGCGCAAAATAAAGCAGAGTGAGTACAGTAGACACATACACCTGTAGAACTTAAGTAGAAATATCCAGTTTATTTACTTTTACTCAACATTTATTGTTGAAGTGCTTTGATCACCCACCTTTCATATGCACAGACAACTGAGTGAGAAAAGGGAGGAATTGGGGAATCAGGAGAGGAAATGTAGGTCAGATCATTGGTGTACATCAGTTTATCCCCAGTAACCTATGAGAGAGATTAATGGCTGTTAAGTTAAAGAGAATACAGTGAACTCACAATTTGCAGGTAGATGTATGCAACTCACCAGTCTCCTGAAGTTACAGTCATTGAAGTCCACAGTGAAAACAGCCTCCCTGGCAGACAAGCTGGTGGGGAAACAGTTACCCAGACGGAAGAGTGAAGTGTCAGCCTGGGATCTGCTCTCTGTCCACACCAGTGTCACAAAATCAGGCCTGCAGTCCAGTTTCATGTCTGCAACAGACCCACAACGAAAACAACTTAAGTTTCCATCCTTAAGTTGACGGCTAAAGATGATAATCTGTCACAACATTACCTGCATACACAAATATGGCACCTGCCAGGCTCAAAATTAATGCTCCTTGCCAATAGAAAGCCATCGTGACTGAACACTTACTCTGGACACTGTTGGAGGTTTTATTCTTTTTAGTCCTGACTGGGAGACATCAATCAAGAAAACCTCTTTCACCTGGTGTGTATCAACAGTCTCAGGTGCAGCAGCTATCAGCTTAATTACAATAAGTTTAGGGAGGAACACAAAACATCATTCAAAGGACCCGTCTCTCATTGATTAAGTGTAACTTAATCAACAGCATGTAAACTGATATCATGTTTTGTGGAAACATTTGTGCTTTTATTTATTTTTTTTCATTAAGTCACATTTTGCATATTTAAACATGTATCATGTTCATTAAATAATTAACATAACAGTGTGTAGGAAATTCCACAGATGTGCAAACACAAGTCATGAAGCAAGGTAACCTGAAAACAGCAAGCTATTTTTCTTTACTGCTATCCTGGCATCTGTGCTGCAGACCGTAAATATAGCTTAAGTTTTGAATAGTGTGAGTGACTGTATCTACACACAAAGAATCATCTTTTTACTATGTAAACACCTGCCCTTGCACTCTATCTCCATTGATTTTCAATTTATAAGACAAACCTTGTGTTAGATTATACTTAAGGCTTCACTTAGATTCTTATGTCAAAATGTTCTTTTTAATGACAGGTTTATTAAAAGAAATCAAACTGACATTTTCAGTGCTGAGGATATTTTTCATACGCTGCCTTAGAGTTTATTTAGTTAGATCAGAATCAAAGGACTCGGATTCGCACCTAGAACTTGAGCAAGAATGGGAGGCACTTAAGAGAAGAAAACTGTCCCAATTTAAAGGGCCAGATTGTCTGAATAACATGACCCATGGAGATGGGTCTGAGGACCTGATGGTTATGACTGTCTCATGGACAAAATGCAGCTGGTCCTTTCATTGTAAAGCCAAAATTTTAAGTTTGTGAGTCAGTTGGCTTGAAATAACCATGGGTTTCCAATTGTGGCATTTACCAGCACATGGATAACTGGCAATAATGTAGCAGTTACAGCTCAGACAAAGAAAAATATGTGATTTCAAGACTTTAATGTGAAGTCTGGTCACTTGTATTTCAGCTTACTCCTAGACTTGGGATGACTTAATGGAGAAAAAAAACAGCTCTTGGCTTTTGTTCTCTGACAGGATGAGCAGGCCAAAGACAGTGCCACCGAACACAAAAGCAGTTAAGTCAGAAGTTTGGATCAGGTTTATTTGTATGGAAGGTTTAAGATGGATGTATGATGCTGGCAAGATCACCGCAGCTTCAAATTAATCTGCAAACAGTTTAAGTTGAGATCACATAAAGCTGATGTCCCAGCATCTCGTTAGATCAGGAGGCTGAGGCCATCTGTTACTGGCTCCCCTGTTGTGCCTGTCAGAGTCTCCGTCAGCTCAGACTGGGCTTTCCTGTTGAGGAAATGCTGAAAACTTCAATCCTTATGTCCAGTGTTAAACAAAAACCTACAGTTTCAGGACAAAAAAACCTTAAATATATTTGTTGTCAATATCAATAGACCTGACTGTCAGCTGCAGTAACAGACATACCTGTAGTACTGTGTGAGCCTATGGGTTAGATGGATCCACAATGATCAGGGGTCCCAACACAGATTTGTGAACAAAGCCATGGGACTCTGAGAAGGGAAAGAAAAAAATAGATTTTATGAGGGGAATAAAATAAAAGACAAAAAAGAGGAAAAATAAAACAATTTTTTAAATAGGTATACCCCATTCAGCTCCTCTTTTGGAGCGGGACTTGCAGGCTGAATCACAGCAGCTACAAAGGGAGCTCTGAGAGGGATCGTCAAGTAGCTCCCACCTGAGAGAGAGAAGCAATCATAGAGGGTCATTATATCAGCATGTGGTTGATGAAATAAAGAAAAAAAGGCAACATTATGATATTTAAATGTTATAAAAATAAAGTTGAGCAGTTGAAGTCATTAACATTTCAACAAACATCCATACTCTGATGGCGTTTTAAACTGAATCATGTCATGTTGAGTTTAATTGATGTTTCTTGGATGAAAAACTTTTTGCAAGCAATCAGTAAACTGTCAGATAATTATGCAGTAAAATATATCAATTTGAAAATGTAGTGAGGTCAAGGTATACAGTAATTTAAAAGTTTTAAGTAAGTACACAGAAAACCAATTACACTTGTGCTTATATGATAGGTTTGGAGCTAAAGATGTGAGGCAAGCTAGCCTGGTTTTCTTCAATGTCAAAAACTACCCGTGGATTTGGCAGTCACCATGACTAAGCTGCAGTATGCAACATCCCAAAAAAGTACAGAATATGAATAAGAATAATATCCACCTTCTGGCTCAAGCTTCATATACTTCAACCAGAGAGTGATGAAAGGTTTCCAAAATGTTCAAGTGTGCCTGTAATCCAGTATTACCTCCCACTTTCCTTTACGAAATGGCAGGCTTTCTTGCTTTCATCAAGAGCTTCAGGATCCCATGCAACCAATTTACAGTGAATGTAAACCTGAAGAGCAAATAAAGCTTACTTAGAATTTGTTAAGAAATTATTCCGTGTAGCAGTTTCAATTTAGCCTCCCACCTCCTCTCCAAGACCAAACTTGAAGGACTGCAGGTAAAGGATGACTGCAGACGAGTGGTATCGAGGCAGAAACACAGAGTTTCCCCTTACGCTTTCCAAGAGACACCTTAAGAATTCAGAATTCTCAGTTTAGCAATAAGACTTATTTTTCTGGAATAATAATTGGAAAGACTAACCAGCGTCTGAATCCTACCCCTTATTACTAATGATGGGATAAATCTGGCTGTCAGAATGCAGCTCTGGTGTAGTGGCTGCCACACATTCCTCCATGAGCAGCAGCAAGGGTTGATGGGACTTCTGCTCCACTGCTGCCCATATTGGCATGAATGATCCCAGGGGGATGACATTGGTCTTTGCAATGCCTGTTAATTTCTCTGTATGGGGAAAGTTGAAAGGCTTAAGATGTGTTTTTAAATATCCTAATGTTGCATTTAATCATGCAGGGACTCACCGTTGAGGAGTGCCATGTGGAAGACCAGCCCGCCTCGACCTTCTGAAACACCTGATCCAGGATTCAGAAAAGGGGGAACCCACCCTTCAGGTCTGAAATAAAAGTGTTTACTCAGCTTGCAATTTAGCTTTAAAATGGCATTTTAGTACAAATATACTGTACCTTTTATAAACACATTCAACGGGATACACAAAGGCTGCTGGTTTGGACTTTGCATGGGGCCTGTAAGTAAGTTCATTTTGATAGAGCAGACGTTTTCCTTTCATCTGTAGAGAAAACAGGTTTTTAAGAGGCACTGAGGAGCCTGAAATGTATTTTAGTTAAAGGGAGCATTTGCATTACCAGTCTTTTAAATTTGCAGTCAGAAAACTGGTAGTTGAAGTGGGCTTCCCCCTCTCCACCGGGCAGAACCTTCAATTGAGATGGCATGCAGCTACCCAGGAAGAGGCGAGCTGCATGTGGCACCATCTCGGCACTGATCTTCCATGTGATTCTTACTGAGTCTTTTGCACAGACTATGTTGATATCTGCAAACAAATTCTTGTGAAACCACTTTCTGTATATGAAGCACCTTAAAACACTTAATCAGTTTGTCACATCCCCACATGCAAAGGATACCTGCATTAGCAACCGTTGTTGCAAAAACAGCCAAGATTATCACAGCAAGGCAAAGCTGAGTCACCATGACTGAAAGATCCAGATCAACCTGGAACTGACACATTTTGTAGACTTCCTGCCAAATTAGCTGAATGATCAACATCTGTGTGAGAACAGGGCAGCGTTTGGTCAGCTTCTACTAAACTTGTGTTTTTATGCATCCTCATAATAGCATGTATCATCAGATATTAATTGAATGGAACTAAATACATTTAGTCAAGGGTTTTACTTTCACGTTATTTTTCACACTTGATGCCTTTGTTAATTATATATTTTTCAAGTATTGTATTTATTTGAAAGCTCATCGTTCATGTCTTAACATATAATTGTTATTTTAATTAAAAAATAAATTAAACAATATAGTGATATAAAATGAAGACGGTACAATAGTTAAAATCCACCTCGACCAGCTGGGACATTGAAATGCTTTTGTTTTTGCAATGACCAACTAATGAAATAGAGAAAGGGCTACATTTATTTTGCTGAGAACATTCATAATGTTACCTACGTAATTTACCTTAACTTGACCTTTTCTAAGGAGAGAGATTTAAAGTATGTTTGTTAACATAAAACCTGCTGGGTTCGTAGACATGATAGAAATAGCTGATTTATTAAAGCGGAACCACTTTCCTTGTGGTTTAACTAAGTCACGTCCGGAGCGTTTAGCGTTGTACACAGGAAGTGAATTTCAAGTCAGTCAGAGAAGTAGGTTGTAATTCGGCAGCATATCAAGAATTTTGGTCTATAAGTTGTTCCAATAATTTTGAATTATAGTGTACAGGTTATCCAACATGCTGATCAAAGTAAAGGTAAGAGCGTAGTGTTATCTGCTCTCTGTCTTCCCCGCCGGCTCGTAGCTGCTGTTGCTCGGTAGCCCGCTAACATCACTGACCGGCTCGCTAATTTATTTTGGGCCGAAGAACTGTAACCTAATCCATACTAAATTGCATTTTTCTTATTCTGTGCTATCAAAGTTTTAATTTTTGGCTGTTTTTTGTTTCAATTATAAGTTGAGCTGCCAATTAGCTTTCAACACTCTGCTCTTTGGCTAATGCATGTTACTGTTCAGTAACGTTAACTTAGCTGATATTTTATAGCTCGCTAACTAAAATGCTATCACCAGAGTCAGCCAATTCATTGTCCGGTTTAACAACAAAGTACGTGACCTTATAGATAGAAATACTGGCCACTAGTTTCTGTCTTTACTAGGACTGAAACGATTTGCCCATAATCTAATATAATAGTTGATCGATACTAAAGTGATGGGTCAGACATTGGGGCCAAAGGGTCTCCTGTTTCAGCCTCCCCACTGAGAGAGTTTGCACTTGGTGACAGTTTTGAATCCCTGCAAACTAAATATTAATGAGGCAAAACGAGACATTTAAATTCGTTATGTAGGGCTTTTGTGAATTATGACATTTTTCCCCATTTTCGAATACGAAATTAAGCGATTTGTAGGAAGGGGTGGACTAGTAAGACAATAATGACAATGATCTTTATTTACAGTCCCAGCTATTACAAGTGGTTATTTTTATTTAAGTTCCCCCGATGGCTCCCTACATGCCAGCTGTCAAAATATAAAATGTTGCAACTTTATAACCATTTGTAGTGACCGTTTATCCGCAATTTTTATTCAGGTTATAATAATGACAGGTCATTATTGTTGTAACACAGGTAAACCTGTATGAAAAGGAGCAGTTCTTTTTTCTGGGAATTCTGTTCTGCTGCAGACTTAATGTGTAATTTCAGAAAGTGAAACTGGTGTTGATGTACTCATGTTAACCTTGTGTTTCAGACTCTCACTGGAAAAGAAATAGAGATTGACATTGAGCCCACAGACAAGGTAATATATAATTGTCCCTGTAAAATATAAAACTGAACTGAGATAAATACTTTTGACTCGCTGTTTAATTTCTTAACCTGTTGTTTTTGTGTAAATGAAGGTGGAGCGAATTAAAGAAAGGGTGGAAGAGAAGGAAGGGATCCCCCCTCAGCAACAAAGACTCATCTATAGTGGAAAACAGATGTGAGTCCCTCCATTATAACTACCTTTTTCTGCAGTGGCTGATGATGCTCTTATTTTTTCCAAAAGTCTACTCTAAACCTCTTGCAACCGGTCTCCTTTTCTCTCAGGAATGATGAGAAGACAGCCGCAGACTACAAGATCCAGGGAGGCTCAGTGCTCCATCTTGTGCTGGCGCTAAGAGGCGGCTCAACACTCCACAGGCCCTGCATACACCTCTCCTCCTTGTCATGAGTCACTGTTGTGATGGGGCCAGCTGAGTGCCAACGCTTTATGTGTCTGTCACAGTCTAACCATGTTGCAGCACAGAGATCTGTAATCCCACCCTCCTGGGCTGACGCAAACAAAGAAAAAAAAAATCAACCATCACAAAAAAAAAAAAGACGTTCTCTTACCTTTGTAGGTGTTTTTTTTGTAAACCCACGTTGGCTTTTCTAAGTTTGACCAGTTCATGCAGGCACCCATGCAGTACAGAAGACAGTTTGAGAACACTGTGGTCTTTTTGCTTGTGAATAAATGCTGAAGTTGATATAAGCGTTGTCTTCTGACATACACAAACACTTACAGTGAGCACAGACACCAGGTCAAGTCACTGATTCTGAGAACAGATTTTTATTAGAAAATGACATGAAACAAAAGATTTACAGTCAACCTATGCAACTGGTGTGTGTGTGTGTGTGTGTATATACTCTTTCAGAGATTGCATTAAAATCTGTTCAGAATACAAATGCTGACATCCAGCATCTAGGGTTGTTTTTAACAGAGGTCTATAGATATGAAATGAGTGATCAAACTAAGCTGATACACATGTTTTACAGCTTAGTTTTCTTTCCTTCCACAACAAAGGGATATATCAGTGACTTCACACTCCTAATTGTGCTCATTTGTAAAACACATTTTGCAGATGGCATCATGCCCATTTTATTCCTGTATTACTATACACAGTCTTCAGAAAATAAAAAAAAAAAACTCTGGAGCGTTTGATAAAAACATGTTTATAAGACTATTTTAATAACATTTAAAACTATTTCTTGGCTTCCAAAAACTAAATATAATTTTTGAGTGCATGAGAAAACATTGGTTCTTGAGAGGATGAAAGGCACAGGGGGATCAATGAGGTGGATGTTCAGTTACTCTAAACTGTTAAGCTGAAGGAGGCATGAGAAAAAAGGAACAAAAGACAAGTGAATGCAACGCATGATTTTGCCTTAAACATCCTACTCCCTTCGATCTTAAATTCATGTCCTTAAGTTTCCCAGTATAATCAAGTGTACTGGATTAAAGCAATTTATAATTATAGTAGTGTGTCATTATCAAGTGTTCAGCTGCTTTTAAACATAATGAAGATGATAGAGGCAAATATTTCTTAAGAAAAAGTCATATGGAGTAAACAGGAGCGCCATGTGAGGACAGGTAATTCGATGGCTCCCACCGACAGACAGGAGCCATCTGAATTTATATGGAGTGAAACATAAACTACAATCAGCTTTAGCAGCTTAAAAACCTGAATGGTATAAAGTTTCTACAGACACATGTCATTGCAAAAGCCCCAGAAAAACTATGTATTTCAGTATTTCTAGATATACCAGTGTATTCCACAGTTTGTGCCATCAAACACATTTACAGTTGTACTCCAGAGGAGGGGGGGAATGAGTTCATGTATGAGGCTGTGAATTCCTGTGGAAAAACAGTTTTCTTCAGCCATAAAAACACCAACAAAAGCAGGAATTTAAGAAACAGCAGCTTGGACTGTAGTGCAGAGGATGTGACTGCAGAAAAATAAAACCCCGTCAGTGCCTGCTGACTCATCCGCACACTGTTCTTACAGTCCTGTGGGGCTGAATGACCGCTGTCAGTGGCCGGCAGCACTGAGTCCTGGGAAGGAGTCAATCTGGACTGTATCCTGAAAGGCTGATCCTTGGCAGCTGTAAGAGATGCGGACCCTCATCTTCAGGTTCACCTGCAGGGGGAGGAAGGGTGAAGATGATGTGAAGGATCTAGAATCGGCTCTGCTTCATTAAGGGACTGGATTAAAACAAGATTTGGACCTGGCACATGGCACACACTTTGCGATGATGAATTTATCCCGCTAAACACAACAACAGGTTTGTGGGAGCTGTGTGATTGTGTGCAGTTCACTCTCATGTTGTATTTTCAAACTGCTCTCACTACAGAAACTTTGCTTTCTGGGTTGTTTTCCTTTGTGCTGATAACGTTTGATATAAAAGAGGGATGATGGATCACACACCTCAACACTCTGTGTCTGTGCGTGTCACACCCACCTTGTTTGGGTTATGGAGGACTACCATCTGGGTCACCTTAGCTGCGCCTTGTGCAGGAAGAGAGTCTCCACTGGGTGCTTTCATGTGTAACTGGACACTCTGGGGGAAGATCAAATGGAACTTTGAAGTTTAAAGCACCAAAACACACGCCTCCATTTACTGCACTGATGCCTGCCACTGAGGGCATGACAGGGTCTAAAAACTGACACCATGCAACCAACAAACACTCCCCACATGTAGAGACACAGAAGGGATGCTCTGACACAAGCTACTGATTTTTTGGTGAACTTTTGTAGCCAAAAATCATCATGGACAGAAAAAGCTCGCTTGCCGGTGTTTGATCAGTGGGTCGTGTGCTTTGTCACAGAGGGGGAGACAAACCTTGGGCACTGCAGCTTGCAGGGTGAAGCTGCTGATGTCGCAGTCAGTGGAGTTGGAGGCTGTAAGTGTAACTGTTAGGCCCGTGTCTGACTGTTTCTCACAACTTAGTGTCAAAGTCACACCGTTTTTCTCATACACCGCCACTGTGGGAGCTATGGAGAACAGAAACAAAAAGTTGCATTAGTTTAAAACCAACAGTGAACAAAAACAAATGCAAACGAATCAACACAAAAGGAGATTTAGGGAGATTATCTGATGGCCTAATTTAGTTTTAGTCTACTTTATTTTGCATTCTCAGACCTGGTGGGAGGGGGGCAGGCTCCAACCCTCCGAGCAGATCCAGGAGGTCTCCTCCAGCAGTGCTGGCTGTGCTGGTGGGCAAGCCAGGGGCTGTGCTTGTCACTGCTGGGCTGGGCTGCAGAGTGTCTTCAGAACCTCCCAGCAGGTCCAACAGATCACACACCTGAGGAAACACACACACACAGGAGGACACAGTGCCTGTGTCAACCTTAACCTGAGCAGCACACACTTCTTTGCATATTTAAAGCAGATCTTTTAAATGAAAGCAGGGTCTTCCAAATGTTATTTGAATGCACCTGCATCCAACCGGTTCCTGAACAAACTTCATATGTAAAGTAGCACTTAAACATGCCATATTGTTTATACTCACCTCTTCAAAAAAGAGGTAGACACCACTGAATAAAAATTACCATACTTGTAATCTTCAACTGTAAATTTGATCATTGTGTATTTTATTGTAACATTGCTGCCTAACCTCTCAGGTGGGCTTAATAACAATTTAATTTGCATAAAAGCACACACACAATGGTTTTGAATGAGCCTCTTACATAAAACACACTTCTGTGTCAGCGTGATGTACCTGGTTAGCAGGTTGTTGGGGCAGCAGTGGCTCTCCTGGCTTAACTTTGGCTGGTTGGATGTCTTTGATGGGCTCCCCCGTTGCCTCTCCATTGGTATGACCCGGGCTGTTCTTCTCAATCACAGGCATCCTCTCCAGCACTGCTGCCCTGCACAGAGTTGAAACGTCTCAGTGTTTTATGGCCAGAACAAAAAGATCAGTCTCTACTGCTCCTAAAAAAATACTCAATGCTGAAATCACAGCTTTTAAAAAAACAAATGATAGAGACATAACACAATACGTGATTATATGATGAACAAGAAAAGTTGACTTCACCATTGTGCTGTTGCATACCTCATGTGGTCATATTTTTTGAACAAAGCATTGTATTCAACTGCCCTCTGCTGGAGCTCCACATCTATACAGCTGCCGTAGATGCTGACGATGCTTCTAATGCGACTGGCAGGGGAGAATCAATGAAGAGAAACAGCAGCTGTTAGGGGGTTTCTGAGAAATGACTGAAACTATTTTGAAATTTTCCTCACACTTGCTTGTTTCTGGAAGTCACAACCTTAAAACTCTTTGTCTGGTTGTCTGCTGCAAACTTAAGTGGTTACTAAAAACATTTGCTACATTTATGAAAGTCTGCTGACCAAAGCTGCTGAGTCAACACTGCTGACAGTCTTTACATTTGACACATTAGGATCAAATCTTTGACACAGAGAAATGGGATTCAGACAACAAGAGCGGAGATTAAAAAAAACATGTAGCTTCCTGACATATGCAAATTCTTGACCATACAGAAGTGTTTCTTACTCCACGTTTTCGTTGATGCGTGTGCTTAGTTTCATGGTGGCAGTGAGAGCAAAGCCTCTTGTTGCTGGGGACGACATGTGGGACTGCAGAACCGTTTCCAAGGCGTCAAGGACGTCGTCCTCGCTGGCCTGCATGAGAGATGTGTCAAAACAGGGTCTGAAAGCTGCAACCACATTTTTTAATACTGAAACTAGGGATTAAAAATGGCACATTTTAGTTTCTGGTTATTATTAATGTGATGATCCATCATGTTTACCATATGATTAAGACACAGACCCTTAATTGATATTTGACGGAGGACTGACAGGGCTGTGAATTCATTTAGGTTGTCAGTATTTGAACTTGTAGTGCTGGTTTACATCCTATTAGTCCCCAAGTGTAAGTCCAATTTTTTTTCTAGCCAATAGATGCAATTTCAATATTGCAGTTCAATATTGTGATGGCTTTTTTCTTGGATTTCCTGTTGCAGAAATCTAATAAGCTACATTTATTCTTATTACTTTTCATGCTAACATCTCAGATTTCTTATTATTGCCAATAATGATGTGCTGTTTTTTCTTCTAACCCTTAGAGCAAATGTTAAATCTGTCATGATCTAGCAATATGTTGAAATACTACTATGATTATTTATTGGAGTTATCCTATAAGAGTGTGTTGGTGCTTCCTGTACCTGAACAGGCTCAGTCTCCTGACACTCTCCTCTCAGCAGTAGGTCTCCATACTCTCCTATACACCAGCAGGCCACTTGCACCAGGGATTGCTGCACATACAAATATTTCACTCACACAACTGCAAACATACATGAAACTCACAGTGAAATATAATCTTAGTAATACTTCACATATTTGAGGGATGGACTTGTTGGTCAGCATAGCAGTTTAAACATAACAGTCACTTTTTTTCTGAGTTCACTGGAAGTTAATGTGGTGGAAGACGGGAAACTGCACCACACTGCAGATGAGTACATGGTTGCTCATCTGACTTGGTTCCAAAAATAAACCTGGTTGCATCAGCCACTTTCAGACTAAAAGCCCAGCTATTCTCACTGCCATGGGACTAAAGCAGCTCTCTCTGGCTCATGACTGACACACACTTTTATTCTGATGAAACAATGAAACAAAACACCTCCTTAGCTTAGCACTTTATGTTTGCTGCAAAATAAAACGACACAGTTTTCCTCACAGATATTTACATAACACCCCCGGCTTGCATTTGAGGATCTATGGTGGCTTTAAAGCCAGAAAATATGGAAGTTATGTGGCACATCCGCTTCACTTGTGCTTCTCCTCAGTATCTCCATCAGGAGCTCTTTCCATTGGTGTGTGTGTAACTCTGTCCACAACTAATACAGCATATTAATGGACTCATAAGCCTCATATTTTTTATGCATATTTTTGGACTTAACTCTCATGGCGCAGGTGAATCATAGTTTTTGAAAAACTGTTTTGTGGAATGTTCTGCTTTATACGCTCATTGACCGCTGATTCCTCTTAACCAGTGAGTAGGGTCCATCAGTGAAAAACTGCTTCAGTTAAGACTCTTGGTTTGGTTATCGGCTAGGCTAAAAAGTCTCATCTAGTCTGCTGTAGCTGCCACTGAATCCACCCTCTCTGCTGAGCTCACCTGACCTTTGTTGTGGCTAAAACACTGACATTCTAGAGAAGTTTGGTTTCAACTACAGATTAATCACATTACCAACATTTTACATTCCATTTCAATTAAGCAGGATACAATATGCATTAATCCATGTTTTCGTAATCTCTGCCACATTTTGACTGTAAGTACTGAGTTTACTTGGGAAATTGCATTGACCATCCACGTCAGTCAAAGCTTCGATAAAATGTTTTTTTCCCCCTGATACCTCATGTAAGGGTTCTGCTGTTTTTTTCAATATTTAAGTTTTCTTCAGAGTATTTCTCCTCTGAAGTAAAACATTTGTGGTGAGACACATTTAAACTTGAGTTAATCAGCTACACTGAAGTAATGACTTGTGTTTTTTACATTAGGTGCAAAAAAAGGGCAAATAGGAATTTTATCACTCTATTTATTGTATGATAAAGGATCAGCATGAGCAACCCAGAGACCAATTGAATAATTTATTATCTTGGTTCACCGAAAGAGTAAGCTAATTAACAAGCCAACCCCCCTGAAATGTTGGTGCGCTCCTCTAAGAACAGGAAATACCCAAACACAAACACACACACATACACACACGCACCTGGGAGATGTCAGTGAGCAGAGCCCGGTAGAGCTTGTGGACGGTGTAACAGTGCAGCTCTGAGGTGTTTGTGATAAGCTGGATCAAGTTGGGTACTGTTTCATCTCTCACGTCGCCCCCTGCCTGGCAGAGAGGAGATCAGAGTCAAACACAAGCACACACTCACACACACACGCACCAAGCACCATTAGCTAGACAGCTGGCTCAAGTATTTGGGTCGCCCCACATTTCCTGCCAGACACAACGACCTCACTTGTGGTATTTTTCCAACACAGTTCATATACATTTTAAAGGACATTTTCCCATACAAATTAAGCTGTAATTTATGCTACATTTCCATTACTACCCTGTCTATACACTCCATCCTTTAGGGACAACAGTGCAAAGGATTAGTGTAAGCATTAGCTTTTCATGTTTCCGTTTACTTAGCTGGATAACAAAATGAAAAGTAAGGATAAAACAAAAGTGCAACACAGAAAACATTAGATCAGAATAAATGGCCTGTAAGGACCCTGGGACTGCATGTATGAAAGGTTTTTAACAGAGAGGGGACACATCTCCACCAATCAAATGCATTGTTTATATATATTAAAAAAAACAATTAAGAGTCTTAAAGCATAACCAGTGTTCATACATGTGGCCCAAGATGTGTGCAAAGTGCTCTAATGATGGCAGTGGACAACTCCAAAAAAGCTGTGAGGGAGGAACTAATGTAGGAGGAGGCAGGGTGAGTGGCTGAGTCTGTATTTACCGTGGTGAGGACATGCAGGATGGTGTCAATGTGCCAGCGCTGGGAGGGCGCATACCTGACAGAGACAGAGACACACACACTGAGTGGTGCTTGAGGGTGGGCAAGACACACATATGTGTCTGCAACAGTGGGCTGCTTGTGTTGTGTGAGACGGAGCTCTGTACAGTAATGTAAATGCAGCATGTGCTTCAGTGAGCAAGTATTCCAAGTTACATCACCTGATCATCATCAGCACCTGAGTTATTTGCGTTATCGTAAACACTGGTACGTGCACGTTTTTATCATGGACCTGAAACTACTATTATTGTTAATCTTATTATTAGAATAATGGCCACAACACAGGGACCAAACTTCAATTTGGAGAACAAAAAGTAGACACAAAGAGCCAAATCTGGCGAGTAAGGGGGTGTGTTGTTGCTCTGAGCAACGCACTTTAAGGGGGCACATTGTTGTATTGAAGAACCAATTTGGCAACACAGCACATTTCATGTTGTTTGTGCCATGTTCTCTCTTAGGTACCTTGGAGCATCACTACTACTAGTACTTGGAGTTAACAGAATTCACAGTGCACAACTCAGATAATGTGACAGAATGCTCTTAGTTGCACTTCTGTTATGGGGTGCCTTCTTGAAGACTGTGGGCTCTTCCATCATGAGGACTGCTGTTTGGTCTCTGGGTCGTAGTGACAGACACAACCTTTGTCACCAGTGATGATCCTGGACAAGAGGTTTGGATCATACCGGGCCTGTTAACATAGATCCTCATGCTCTGACTGCTGCTGCTTCTGCTCAGAGTCAGGAAATTGCAGAAGCGCATGTACCAGTGGTCACAAAAATGATGATGATTGAGCAATAAAACTTGTGCTACTTTCTCACTGAAGTTAATGCCTGCACCTTCTACTTGTGCATTACTGTGCAGCGCTCTGTTCATGCACAACAGGAACAGTGTCAGAACTTTCTGATCGCACCTTTTACATACACAGACACACACATTCAACCATAAAGCATCAAGTGGTGAAGAGATATACAGGAGAAACAGAGAGGGCTATTCATCGCCACAGTGCCACTTACAGAGACGGGTATCACTGTGAGTGGAGACAGACACAGAGTGAGACATGTAGACACATATATTTTAAGCACAGAGACTTTTCTGTTACAGCCTCAATTCTTAAGCAGCTGCATCACATAAATGCCCATGTTATTCAATTCCTGCATCAAACAATGCTCATTAAATGTATTCACACACATGAGTGTATGTGTGCTTGCATGCAGAGATCAAGTATGTGTGTGTAATTCAGTTGTGTGATGTGAATGTTTACATGCCTGCAGCGTATCACCCACCTCTCTGCAGCGTTGAATATGCCGCTGGCAGTTTGGGACCTGAGCTCAGGGGGGCAGGAAGAGAGGAAGAGGAGCAGCTCCTTCATCATGGAACGAATGTTGGAGGCCGACACCAGCGCCAAGGAGAGATCCAATGCACGGCTGGAGAGTTGGCCAGAGAAGATTAATGTTTGCAATTCTGTAATGTACACACTTTTAAAATGAGGCTGTGCTGCATGTGTGAAATCGAGTGCAATTTCTCTATTAATTTATAAATTTCCAAAAGAAAATTTAGTTTACAGTTCATTTTATATCAATACAACTGAAGTCAGTTTGTTGATATCAGTCCAGGCGTAGTTATAAAAATGTAGAAAATTATCATTCACATGGTCAAATCTACATCCATCCACATCCACAATTTTGTCAAACTGCTTTTGCAGCAGGAGGACCAAATCCACGCTGCTGAAGTGCCATTTAGCAACACACTGACCTGTTAGCGCCAACAGGTGGCTGTGCCATATTTGACCTCTCTGTGCTTCTTGGCCATGTTAGGAGAATCTACTTAAAGCAATAGATTAAGTATTGCTTTGATATCACCCTCATTAGCAGGGTTGGAAATCCACACCCTACTGTCTTGACTTGAGGAGGTGGCCTCTACAGTTTCAAACATAAACACAATGGCTATGGTGTCTCCACGATTGACTGCAGCGGGTCTAAAGGCTGGTGTTACTCTATGGAAGGTTCTCTGAATAATTCACATCACCACCAGCAGAGAACAAGCAGATCAGCGAGGAGAAACGGTCTTGGAGCAACATCAGTCTACAAGTTTTAATCATCTGATCCGATCTCACATTATAGTTAGTATAAGTCAGTAAGTATAACATGCTGTAATAACTGGGTCATATTTCTCATTATTTCCTCAATTGCAAACTACAATGCGCTCTCTATTTGGTTATGTGATGTTTTGACCCTGAGTCAAAATTTGAATTTGAACATAACTGTGGTCATGTTTTGCAGTTCATCCTTCCTGCCTGAGGTTGGTGCTGTTTCCCTGCTCTGAGTTCTATCGCAGGTGGCGACTGGTGGTTTGCCTGAAGATCGATAGATCCTCCTTAAAATGACATCTCCTCCTCCTCATTGGCTCCCAGCCTGACCACACCCTGAGGCACCAAAGTCAACTTTGATGCAACACTTAATTTTCACTGATGACTGCGTAACATCTAATTGCTTTTTGTTGTTTTTGTATAATTCAATCTTCTAAAAAGAGGCAGTCCAGCTACCTGTAGAGCTAAAAAGCCGTTTTCATTGAATCTTTTTTCTCCTCTATTACATTAAGGAGCTAGGTTTACTATTTGTATTCTCTTTCACTCATAGATTGGATAGTTTGTAATTTTACAGATTTAGTTCTTTGTTGTATTGGCAGCGTTTCCCCTGACATCTGTGCTACCTATAACTGACAAATAAATCAGTTCTGTTTAGGCTGCTTCTGCTGTGGCACTTTTTTCGCTAGGACGTGCATAAATGTGATGCCTTAGAGCATCACAAAAGCATCAGCCTGTTGTGTCCGCTGTGGTTATTGGGATTGGGGACAGTCAGTACCTGCTACAGGGGAGTTACGCCCTGCTGTTGCCCTGCTGTACAGCTTTGCACAACATCAATGAGGCCAGATGGCAGATGCAGAAGCAAGCAGTCACTGCCTGAAAGCACCCGTACAAAATAGCTTTATATCACCTTGTTTTGTTCTATCTAGAGAGGTGATGTTGTATTAATGTCTGTGCCAAAGTCCATCAAGCATAAAGTTATTACTTTTGGTAAAAAGAAAATGTGACCAACATTAAATAAGGAAACGACACATGCTAAGCTTTCCTAAAATTAGGAAAATGGATTGATTTCAATGTAAAATGAACTGAATCTTTTCATAAATCACTGAAGTCCCTCATTAGGGATGACACTGGAAAAGCATGACCTCGTACTGTCAGGTTTACTGAACATCTGTGGTATAACAGCTGTGCCTGACAAGCAGAGGAGGTGAAAGTTACCGCTTGACAGAAGCGTCCTGGTCCTTCAGGCAGTCCACTATGGTTCCTCGGTGGCGCTGCACTGCATTGTGGTCCGTCCCAACAATCTTTTGTAGAGAGATCATGGCAATATACCTGTGCATGAATACAGAAGGGCCAGAAATAAACACAACATATTATAAGCTTCATACTGCATTATGATGAGGTGCTAGGAGTGAGCTGAAGTATGCAGTTAGCCTGATTTCATGAGTGTGGTGAAAGAAAATATAACAAAAACAATTATTTCTTACCAATATAATTTCTAGCATTTATCTGGCAATCAATATCACTTGACAGCTCTTTATAAACTTCACTTTCTCAACATGGCGAGGATGACGTAGCATGAATAATTCATTTTATACACTTGGAATGTCTCACGGTCTGATCAATTATTTATGTGTGCACAGGAGAGATGTTATCTAGCCTGGCAGGGCTCACAGGAATAAACCAGTCCCATTACTGTCACACAGCCACAGTGAGGCTCAGGGGCCCTTCAGTTAAAATCCAGACAGGCCTGCCTGGCCACACTGCCCCTTTGGAAACAAACCCAAAAAATAGTCACATAACAAAACCCAGGGGAACCTGTTACAGGCCTCCACACTTCCTGATGATAAATGACAGGGTCCAAAATTAAGAGATCAGCATTACCAGACAGACAGTGACCTTCTGGTGTGGCTCTAGAGGACTGGCTCTAGGGAAAGTGATTAGTGAGCTCAGGCTGATAACAGCCTGTTGGGAGGTTTACTCTCTCGCTCTGACTGCAGTGAGTTTCTGCTGGCCTATGTGAAATGGCAGAACGACTCAGAGAGATAAGAGAGAAGGGAGGGAAGGATGGGGAAGAGATAGAGAGAGAGTGGGGAGGAAGGAACCCAGAGGAGCAGATAGCAGCACTAACCGAATGTTCCTGTCGTTGTTCAGGAGAAATCTTCCCAAAATGTTCACAGCCAAAACCTGTGGCACAAGTAAAGCAAGTGTGCATCAAGGTACTACACGGACTAGGCCACATTATTTCCTGTGTTTCAGTGTGTTTAAACACGGTGAAAAGCTGTCAGTCTCTCACCCTGAGGCCGCTCTCTGACTTGATGTCCAGCACAGTGAGAACAGTCTCATACAGAACAGCATTGCCCACAGTTTTAGTGCTGTCAGTGTTGGTCGCCACCTGTATGACAAATCAAACACACACTTAAGTAGGTTTATTAGTTATTTAACTACATAAATTCATTTTAATGCCACAGATACTCAAGGTCTGAGATATATATATTTTTTAATTTAAGAGTCATTTTTAACAGCCAGTTTGGGGAAAATGTCTCTACAGGAATATATTCTGGCAAACAGGAAGTGATGCATTCCACATGTTCGCGTTTGATTTGAGTAAAAAAAACTGAGTGAGTGACTGAGTAGAATGTGAAAGCTGGGCAGAGAAAGAAGCAACACCTACAGAAACTTTAACAGCAAAAGTTGGTAGATAAATTTGCAGTACTGGAAAATATTAAAACAAGACAATGCATACAACAATAATTAACTTGTCTATTTGTATAAATTAAGATGAAAATTTGACCTGAGCTAGAAGGTCATTCATAGCGTCACTGGCTTCCTCGTTGTTTCGACCGAGAATCCTCAGCAACCTCAAAATTCGTACCTGTGGATGGAGGCCAGAGAGAGCAAACAGATGGACTATAAGTTATTCAGGTGCATCAACTCGGCAAAATACTAGGATGAGATGACAAACCTGTGAGTGTTTGGGCCTGTCACAATCACAACTATGTCAGACCATATATCCTTCTAGACATGATTGAATAATTTCTTTAGAATATTTCGTCATTGTAACAGGACCATGTAAGATATTAAAGTAACCTTAATGAATAAACACGGATAAAATAAAAGTAAACAAGCAAAACAATAAATAAAATGGACACTTGGGCTCTGTGACAAACTGAACTTAAATTTTAAACATTTGGCGCAGTGATGCTGAGAGTCATACATATCTTTACCAGCTGCCAGTTGAGTTTTTGCCTTTTTTTTGTTGCCACTGTTTTAAAAAAACCTGCTCAGTCTCCTTGATTGGCTCTCATCTCTCATCTGACTTAAACCCAAAATGTTACAGCACTGGAGCTGTGGAGTCTGGATTTTTAAATGAGTCCATCTGGATTTATTATTAAAAAACATTCAAGCCAGAAAGTCATTTGATAAAATACCTTTTAACATTGAGTTATGAGGGTGATGTGATCTTCACTTCACCTGTCTCACTTTCCACACTGTTTGTGTGGATGTACATTTGTATGTGTATGTAGAGGAGTGTCTGAACCCTTAACATTGTGAAACTCAGACACAGAGAGCAGACAACATGAGCAATGTGACCAAAAATGACAACAAAACCTGCCTCCGCATAGTTTTTTCCTTTCCCAGTTCAGGTGCTGAGAAAACACTACTGCACCCAAAGTCTTTTAAGTCTATTGTTTGTATAAATCTATTGTTTATTCTAACAGCAAGTCGGCTAACATATTGGTGACACTCCTATGCATAAACACACATGAAACACAGCAGGTAACATTGTGATGAGCAAAAATGATGGAAGTCATGTTCATACAGGCTGGTATGATAAGCTGATAAGGCAATTATCATGACAGGCTTATGTGTGCAAATAAGAGAGAAAGACAAACAGAAACAGAACGAAAGAAAAACACAAACAATTTTTTAACTGTCTCTACCCAATGAAGATATTAAAAAAGGTGAGTCACATATGTTTTATTTTTTTATTCAATAGTTCCTGTTTAACTCTAAGATTAAACAAAATAGGATAAAACCCTGAGACAATACAGGAAAACTGAAAGTAGGCCTAATACTAAATAATTAATATCATTAGATAAAATGTCTCCAGTGGTATTTAAGTGTTATTGCTCTATTATGGGTTAAATGCAGCTGCTGACTGAGATGTTCAGACTGACCTGTAGGAAAGGATCACTGATTCCTGCCACGTCGTGCTCCGGAGAATAACCCGAAATGACCAAACCTTTCATGATCTGAACCAGATCTGGCACCGTCTGAGACACACAGCACAAACACAAAAGGGTGTCAGAGACAGAGATTATCAGATCATTAAGTGTGGATGTGTATGTGTGTCACTTATACCTTTCTGAACCACTCCAGTGTCTCTGGATTACGCTCACACAGCTCTGTGATGAGTACCACAGCACCATGTAACACACCTATGGATAAACAGAGACAAAACTATTGGAAATTTTTTGAAACAAGCTGAGCAGCTTGAAAAAAAACACTTATCATAAATGATGGTTTTCTTAAATGCAGATCAACTGACCATGATTCTTCTCAGCAAGAAGGGACCGAGCTGCTGGAGTGAAAAGCTCCCCAAGATCCTGGACTTTTCTTACAATGTGAACAGCACACAGAGCAGCCTGGAAGAAGAGTGGGGCAAGTCATTAACACATTACATCACCACCACACTGAACAGGTGACCACACATGTTGTTAGTTTGACAACAACTGTTTTAAACACACCACAAGCAGTAACTTCACATCATAAAGAAATGGGTAGATTTTATGGACTGAATGTCCATAAATGGGTATCACATTATATTAAGGTGGAGGTCCCCACCTTTTTCTTAATGTAGGAGTTGGAGGCTCGAAGCAGCCTGTCAATCTCTGGTGCCAGATCTCTGCACATCTCAGGTGAACCCATACAGGCCAGAGTGCACAGAGCCAGAGACTGCACATACTGGTTACTGTTAGAAAGGTCACTGAGAAACAGATGAAGAATGTGTTACATGTGTGAATAAATCTGTGCAAACATGGTCAACATTTTACTGAAATCATATTAAAATATCTTCCATTCTGTTAATTAATTGACTAATTCTGATTGTCTTTTTAAGGTTTTGCTCACAGTTTTGTCTGTAATCACTCCATTTACTTACAAATATACTACAGTCAGTTATGACCATTAACTATTGTCCAAAATATGATTAGCATTGGCATTCTATTGAAATTCTTTTACTACAATTTAAGGAAAATACCGATGTCGATTTTTATCTTTTCAAAGAGTCATGTGTAGTTCAAGGTATAACTAAATAAACTTGTGTTTATCATTCAAATGTGGTATATAAAAGATTTATCATGTATCATGTGCTACTCTACACTGTAATATAAAGACATATGTACACATTTGAGTAAGTGTTTATTTGTCAACACTTGTGATGAAACACCCAAAACAAGCTTACAAAGAGTTGATAATTATGATGATATTGATATGTTTTAAATACAGTTAGCTGTTGTCATATTTGAAAATAAACATTAAAAAGCTGCTTTAAATTTGATTGAAATTCTATTTAAGTGTTTTATGATCTATTAGTTAACTTCATAAGCCATTTTTTAACCACTTTCAACGTGTTAAAGAAGTTCTTCAATAATTCATGTGTGAAATGAGATGATTTCCTCTAAATGCTAAATACAGATGTAAAAATTAAGTGTTAAATAAAATTCAAGAGTTAAATTTGCATTGATAAAAGTTCAAATTTCAAATGTCTGCCCTTACTTTTTGATGGAGTTGGTGATGAGCAAACTGGCATCCTGCTTCTCATCCAGCAGCATCATGGCTCCAAGATACCCAACGCGCTTCTCGCTGTAGCGAGGGCTGGCTATCATCCGAACACACTCCATCTAATAGCGAGGGCAAAAACTCCTTAAATGTGAAGTTGCATGTCAGACTGACACTACTACCGCCACTAGGCAAATTTCCTGCTCTTTGCCAGCTCCAAGTGGAGGTCAGACTCATTTTCAGAGCAGCAGCCCTGGAGCTGGGAGCGATTCAGTGGCCCAATTTTTTAATTCTGGTTTGTGATGCTGCAAACGTTGCTTGAGGTACTTATAAACAATCCACAGTGCTCTAATTAATGGAAAAGTGTACACGCACATAGCAGCCACATGACTAACATTTTTAAGCTATTTTATTTAACATTCAGTCCCACAATGTGCCAGCTTGTTACTCTATTTATCCCCAGCTTCGTCATGCACTCATATTTTTGCTGAGCACACTCAATGTCTGAATGGGATCAGTGCTTAGGACACAGAGGCTGAACATTGAGATTGGGCTGCTATTTAGCAACAAACTGAACCCAGATCCTCCTGCTGCGCGATTGTTTCTCACCCTGCTAACCCAAATAACCAAAGTGATCCCATGACAGGCATTAGCCAAATCCCCTCACCTGACCAAAGTGAGCGGGGTAGCCCAACATGTGCACGTAGAGCAGCTTGGCCAGGTTGTGTGATCGCCCTCCATTGTCAGACTGTCTGAACTGTGCTCGGATGGCTGCACACTCCCTCTGGATGACGCCCCGCTCCTCACACTGTGTCCTTGCAGACCTGATGGCCCTGATCATCTCCTGTAAGGGAACTGATGGAGACATGGCTGTGTGTGTGTGTGTTTGTGTGTGTGTGCGTGTGCGTGTGTGTGGGTGGATGTATGTATTGATAATGTGCACATGTGGTGTGATGACCAAGTTAAAATCCAACAGATATTAAACTATTCATGTCCAAAAAATGTACTGTGCTTTCACTTCCTGTTTGTGGGAAGCCTCCAGGTGTGTGCAAGGAATGACAAAGCTGTTACTACACTGTAACACCCTCCTAAAAGAGCTGTGCTTACATTTTACAAACAGCTTAAGAGTGTACTGTTCAAAAACAGTTCAAATAACCTCAACTACTTTCAAATGTAACTGAATAACTAGTTTCTGGTGACAGGTTGTAACACAGTTATTTACTCCTAGAGCTGGTTTCAAAAAAAGTTTCTATTAATCCTTATTATCTTTTGTTATATTGCTTTTATTACTGCACATTACATCGAATCTAATGAGTCGATACCAAGTTAGCATGGCACTCGCCCAGTCGATGGTGTAGGTCAGTGAAACGAGCCAGGGGCTAGCCAACTGACCGCACAGAGCTAACCTTGCAGATGCTGTCAAGCCTGCTCAGTGAGGAACTGTCGAGCTACACAGCTAGCTAAGTTAGCATTACAAGTCTATTGATATGAATGGTTTAAGCTTGACAATAGCAACGTACCTCTACACTGTACAGAGTCGCCAGAATTTAAAAAGTAAATCGGTTCAGCCGAACCTCTCCAATACACAGCGGCAGTCAGCAGTCAGTCGGCTAGAAACCCAAATACTGTGTCCATTTAGCGTCAATGCACCCGAAAAGATAATCATACGACTTCCTGCCACTGCTTTCAAAGTAAAACTTATTTGCCAACTATTGCTTTTTTAGAATACCTTTAAATGATATTTAGACTGCTGTTGAAATCGCGAAATTTGAAGAAAAAAGCAGGAGAGATCAGAATACACAATATGAAGTGTCACTCTCAGTGAAAACCTCATGTGTTAATGCTCATAATTGACCTTTTCCATGAGGCAGTTGGACACGTCACAGCAGAGGGAACACAGGGGCAAATAATGGCATTAATTGTGTTGACTTTTGATTTATGTATGGAAATTTCAGAGTGTTGGAAGGAACAGGTTAAGCTGGTTGATATGGAGAAAACTCTGGGCACTGGCCTGAGAAATGCTGTGCTTCACTTAAAAATAAAATAGATAAAACATGGGCATACAGTTTTTTAACACTGTTTTCTTGCAACTCTACATTCCCTGCTTGGATTCTAACGTGGTCTTTTCTTCACAGAAAACATTTTGTCTTTTATTGTTGAGAAAGCACAGGTGTTACTATGAAAAAATAACTGTGTTCTATTTAGTATCTGAGTGAGCCAAGACTGTGAGTCAGCATTCACAATTTCAGGACCCTGAAACAAGAATTCAGTCATCTACACCTGTGCTTATAGATTCTCTCCTGTGAAATGCCCCTTTTTGGAGGTGGCATACCAAACTGTTTGAGTTACCTTAATTTAATTTTTTCCCCTCTGTAAATAAAATGAACCAAAATCAATATTTGAGGCCAACATGCATGATTTGTATTAAGCAGAGCTCCTCCTCTGATCACTATGACCCAGAAATTTCCAAAAAACAACACAATTGGACTAAAAATATCTACACTCCTGAACAGAGTTCTCATAGATGTTATAAACTATGCGTGGGCTTGGCATCCTGGACTGACTGGTCAAGTCTATGCTGAATTATTACTCTAGTGTTTCTTTAAAGCTACGATGAAATAATTATAACTGAAGATCTTACTACTTGCTTTTTTTTCCAGAGCATTCAGTGCTTTTCATCAGCAGATAAATAAAATAACTTGTGTGTAAAACTGCCTCTTAATTGTACTAGTGACCCAAAATATTATCAAAAGGGGACATGAAAGTACAATGCACTTTACTGTGTATATTTACCCTTCATTTAGAAATAGAATATTTAATATTGATAGTTCTGAAAAAAAAGAAAGCCAAACAAGCAGCTATTTATGTGATCTAGACTTCATATATTAGAAATTTTGGGTTGAAATGATCCATTCAAAATGTCTTCTTACATTAGTATACTTGGACGTTCATGTTTTATTTTGAAGATCACTGCATTTAGTTTCCTGTCTTATTTGAGGAAATGTGAATCCTTGACCCACCAGGCATGTTCACAGCTAATCTTGACTTCCGCAATCTGATAGCTCATTGTGCGTGGACTCCACCCCTTCTATGTCGGGTGTTCCAACAGGTGGATGAAACATTGATACGCAGGTGCAGCAGGCTGTACAATACCACTGCAGTGTATGCAGTACACTACAACTGAGTGAGAAGCATAATGAAGACAAATGTGCGTCTTGAAATCATTTTGACAGGTAACTATTGTGTCAATAACAGAAATAGGGTGATAAAACTACAGAAATTTGTCAGATCCATAAGACAGATACACAATAAATGTAATTTTACTCTTTACACCACCCAAATGAATTTGAAAGGCAGCAGCCAAGTGTAAACTTTCTGCTTTAATTCAGTGGGTTACCCAAAGATATTTCTATACATTGCCAAATATTGACAAAACCCTCTGCATTTAGATTTTTAAAAAAAAACAACTTTCGATTGTTAATTTTACTCTGTTTTAATAAACCCCTGCAGAGTTTTCTTGACATGAGTAAATGTAACGAAGGGGTTTCTCTTCACTAAGGAAAGAACGCCGCTATTATAAACTCTAGATTCCTTTTGTGGTCTCAGAACTTTTGGTGTTGATTAGCTTACCAGTGCATTTCTTCTTTTTCAGAATGAAATAAGTTGTGAATTTGGCTGCTTTCTTAGATTGGTCTAAGAGGTTTGAGTCAGGGTTGTTTTCAGCCTAATAATGGCCTCCTTCACTTACATTGACACCTCTTTAGACAGCATGCTGAGAGCTCCAAGAACCAGCAACCAACCGCAAATTCAACATCTAGAATCATCTACAGACATTTTATCAGCTTCATTTGCCATGTTACAACCAGGAAACAGGCTACAGCTGGCTATATTCAGATAGTCAGTCAATTGTGAAATTACTTTTAAGCCTCAAAAAAATGTCTGAAAAATGAATATTTCTTAATGAGCTTTGGGTAGTGACCGAAAGAACAAGATCGCGAATACAAGCGGCCGAAATGAGCTTCCTACGTAGGGTGGCTGGGCTCTCCCTTAGAGACAGGGTGAGAAGCTCGGTCATCCGGGAGGAGCTCGGAGTAGAACAG
>JAPZDV010000004.1:4867090-4885257 GCA_029814665.1 Acanthurus lineatus | reverse complement strand
TGGGCTTCCCTGCTTAGGCTGCTGCCCCCGCGACCCGACCCCGGATAAGCGGAAGAAGATGGATGGATGGATGGATGATTAAACATTTTTGTTGAACCCCTTGAATTAAAGCTAAAAATCTACACCGTGTTGGTGTAAAGAGGCAAAATTCCCTAAATCTGGTACTATCCAAATAGGTATGGATCTGGCTTTGGGTATGTGGTCAATGTATGCCAAATATTTACTGAAGGCAACAACTGAAACATCTTTAAAAAAATCTGTTTTTTTCATAAGCTCTCTGTTCATGTCTTAGAATTGTACTGATGAAAGAAATGCTACAATTCTTGTGAAAAGCTGTAGAGCTTCATATTCCCACAGTTAATTTTCAAGGAAAAATAACCATTTTTCAAATGACTGAATGTGCAATAATTAGGATCATGTGCCAAGACAAAAACAAGTTCTCTACAAATCCAAATTTACTTTCTCTGTGTATTTAAAAAGGAACTTGTTGAATGAAGTGTTAAAAAAACAGAGCACAGAAACATGCCAGAAATACAACAAAGGCAAAAACCATTAAACCATCTGAAAATTTTCATTTTAGTGTTACTATAGTGCGGTGATAATATAAACAGAGTTTGAACAATACAATACAAAGAACTTGCTCATTAAAAATTATTTCAACAGCCTCCCAGACAGGATTAAGTTTGAAATTCAAAAGTAAAAAAAAAAAGTGGAGTGTTTCATAATTTCAGTGTTTTAAAAATTTAAAGTGCCATTTCATCTCAAACACCTGTTCCCAGATCACACACTGAAACAACAGTGGTCAAGAGGTCAGAAAAATAGAGAATAAGAGTCCAGTTGTGCAGAAAAGCATGTGAATGTGTATGCGTCTTCCCCCCCCCACCCAAACAGAATGTGAGCTGTTGTCTATATTTGCTTATACACATGATCAGTCAGCCGTTTGAGGACTTTCATCTTCTCCATCGTTCTTATGAGGCTCGGTGGGTTCCAGCTTCTCGTCCATGACTGGGTAGACCACTGAACAGAGCTTTTGGCACAGATGAGTCATTTTACCTGGATTCAGAAGAGAACAGGGAAATAATTTTGATCAGAGTTAACAGTATATATCATAAGTTCTTCATCTCAAACACACTTGTTGACATTTATCCTGATGGACATACCCTGTGCTGTTCTATATTGTTCTCTGTCAAACTTATGAATTATGAATCCTGGTATTTCACTTTATAGAGCAGTATTTCTGAAAGTGTGGGTTGCGCTCCTCTTGTGGAGCATAAAGGTATTGCAGGTGGTCTGCAGCTTGGCCGTGAAAAAAACAAACAAATAAATAAATTGTCCATGTAATGATGATTTGCAAATATTTATTGTAATGTCCATAATTTCAATGGAACCTTTGCTACGAAAATGTCATTTTGTTAGTGAGCTATCTACATGTCACTGTTTATTATGTACAGTACATATCCATCTACAACAACATGATATTCAAAAGGGTTTTGCTAAATTTAAAAAAAAAAAAATTTCAAGCCTCTTAAGTTTTGGAAGCTTTGTTGTAAAGACAGTTAAAAATTGTAGGCAGCTAAGATTACACTTTCAAGGACAGAGTCTTAATATCTTTTATGCAAGACACAAGGATGTTGCCTTACCAATAGAAGTATCACACCACTGAGGCTTGTTTTCCCAGTAGACTCCCAGGAAATACACAGGGACACCTGTCAACATGATGGCCAGACCAATACCACAGACCACAGGCTCAGAGTAGAGAGAGAAGACCAGCAGGAAGGCCCAGAACAACAGGTAGATCACTGGCCATACCAGGCTCACCTGGAAGAGGTCAGTGATCAGTGTTGTGAAAGATCACATATCCCTTCAGCACACATCTGCAGGCTGATTTAATCAAATGCAGCTTGAACATATGACTGTCATTAAATAAGAATTTATACACTTTCAACAATCAGTCTGTGCAGATATCATTATAAATGTTTTACACTGATTTATTAAATTACATAGTTGGTTATGACCAAAAGTTCTACCAGAATTAGAAAGAAGCTTGGCCAAAAAGTAATATTTGTAGCCCTCTATACACAAAGCAACATCCAATAAACTGTAAGTGCATTGTGCAATGCTCATGGGAAATATACTGGTATCTCAAAAGACTGTTGCTCTGATGTCATGACAGTCACAATTTTCTGCAAGTTTGGTTTCAAGTATCCTCATGAAAACGCTCTCTCTGTGTCCTTACCTTGATAGGTCGATGCATGTTGGGTTCTTTAATGCGCAGCACAATCTGCCCAGCAACAGTTACGCCATAGAAGAGGTAGTTGATAAAACCGACGTAGTTTATGAGGGTGTAAATGTCACTGGTGCACAGCATCAGCAGAGTGGAGATCAGCTAAATGATGGGAGAGAAAGGGAAGTTTTCATTTCCACCCAAAGGACAACACGTAGATGTGTTTCTGTCATTAGGACTCACAGTGAATAATAAGGCTGGGATAGGAGTGCAGCGTGTGACGTGAATCATGGCCAGTAGACGTGGGAGATGACCTTCCCTTGCTCCAGCGAAAAATAGCCTGAGAGACAGAGCATGAGACAGGTTAGTGCTGAGAGCAGAGCCAGCTGGTGCTCACCTTGTGCACAGCTCTGGAAACAAACACAGTTCAGGTGGTAAAGGAAGCACCGGTGCAGAGGCAGAATGCGCAAGTGAAATTTTTAGGGCAAAAATGGAGAAAAAACAGGAGTACATTGAAATATGTTACTAGTCAGGTGGGAGTGTCTTAGCAGGGTAAAATATCAATCTTAAGGAATAAAATTATTGATTTGACCCCCCAACACAGTCTGAAATCCAATCCAAAGATGGGCATTTACACTACTAATGTAATGTATTCCTGTTGAGCCTCTCGTTTGTACCCTGCTTACCCTGCTTCTCCGTGTATTTCTACAGATATGGGCACAAATAGTATCAGCATGGAAACGAGCGTTAACCAAAAAAAAACACAGCAACCACAGAAGCTGAAATGAGAAGAAAGGAAGGACCATCTGGTGGGATTGGGGAGGACAAACTGACCGCGACGACGTGAAGAGGGAGCCATTGACCCCCCCGAAGGTGGAGAGTGCCACAGAGATGGGCATGATCCATGACATTACTCCTAGCAATTTCTCTCCAAATGTCTGGGAGAAATATTAGGAGTAGAGAGAGAGAGGAGGAGGAGAAAACAAGTACACAGTTCACAAATATACTTTAATAACAGCGACTAATCAGGACACTTGAAGGCAGAGCGCAAAAAGACGACAAACTAAGCGTAACTAGCTTTGCGCTAAATGAGGAGCATGTCTCAGATCAATGCAGTCACATTAAACAGCTGCTAACAACACAAACACTCCATATCAAAGTGATTACAAACTATGAATCTCTAACTACATGCATTCTCTACATGCAGTACCATACACATACACACAAACAGATGCACACACACTTTTAGCTCTGAGTCATGATAGGCTATCTTACCACTGCCACAGCGTTGGAGGCCAGCAGCTCCTGTGGGCTCATAGCTGTGACGTAGGCCACGTTGGCAAACACGTAAACGAAGGTAACTATTGGAATGGAGATGAAGATTGCACGTGGCAGATTCCTGTGAGGATGGAATAAGATGGTGGTTTATGGTTTACTAACCGCTTCAGAGACTGAGCTTTGATGGTCCCATAGAGAAATATTTCTAACATTCCATTTAACATGTGAAATATCTGTATGCACATTAATTAAAAAAAAAGGTTATAAAATGGTTGGACTACTCATGAGGATTGATTTATTCTGGTGACCCTCGGGTGTTAATTTGAACCCCTATTGTTAGTCATCATTGAATAATTGGTCTCTGTCTCATCATCTACACTTCTATTACCTCTTCCTTTTCTCTGCCAGAAAGCCTTTAAATTTGCTGAGTTTATAATGTTCATATTTTTGATGAAAATATCAGAAATGTGTAAATTAAATTGTATGTTTATTACTGAGGTCATAGTTAAAAGTGGTGTTGTATTGGACTGTATTAAATTGAAGTTTTTCTATTTTTTTGTCTTGTCTATTTACATACTTGAGGAGGCCACAATATGAGAACCACCATTCAAAATGATGCAGTTCAGTCCAACACCATCACTAACTGCAACTTTAGTGCTTCAGCACAGAAAAGAGTTGACACCTTTATGACGGAGTCAACAAACTCTGCACACTAAAGGCATCATATCATTGTTGGAAGAAAAGTTGTATTGAATTACGCTAAACTGCACAGTTGAACCATAAGAATTAGGCATACTTCAGTTTATGTAATTTCTGGCAGATTTTTTTTAGCACATACTATCCCAATTTATTGAACAAATTTTGTTAGTTTTCTCATGGAAAAGAGCTATTAAATTAATTAAATTACTTATTTTGTTATATTCAATTTATTCCTTTAATGTGATACTTCATCTAATTTGCAAAATCCTTTTGTCATATGTGTTTTGTTACCTGTACGGGTCAACCAACTCCTCTGTGACGTAGTTAAGGAAGTTCCAGCCTCCATAAGCAAAGGAGCCTTGTAGGAAGGACAGAGCTATCAGACCGACATCATAGTCTCTGAAGGTCTCAAAGGCGTGAACTGGCTCTAACCAGTAATAGTGACCTGTGAACCCAAACACAAACAGGAAGCCCAAAGTTAACATGAGCTGTGTTTTCCTTCCACAATCTGAGCAGCAGAGGGCACTAGACAACCTGCAAAGCTTTTTTTTTAATATTAAGACCAAAGAGTACAAAAGGGTTGTATGCTCATGCTGCATGTTGTACAGGGTTTACTGCTGGGTGTGATAAAGGTTGCAGTCACCTAAAATGTGTTTACACATATTTCATCTACAAAGATGAGAAATCTTCATGGTTCTGAAAGTATTTCAGAGAGGTCAGAAATTTCTTCCTTTTTCAGGTTTTTACCCTCAAAGGACTAAGAGTGATTTATAAACTGGGGGATATTTTAATCCAAGAGATATTTTAGTTTACTCCTTTGTGGACATTTCGACTGCGCTGACTGCAACTAAACAGGTTTAAGTTGCAGTAATTATTTAACAGGTCTAGAACATTAAACATTGCATTCAAAAAAGCTCTCAGGCAATCAACAATAATAATCACTTTAATGTCTGGAAAAAAAGAGACATTAATTAGCCTTCATCTCCGGTTTCAATGCCATACAAAAAAGGGTATAAAAGGGAAGTCACACAAATGAGTCGGTTCACTTGGCCTGGCAGAGAGAGAGAGAGAGAGAGTGTGTGTGTGTGTGTGTGGGAGGATTATGAGTGGGATGAAGAGCTATGAGGGACTGTAATCCCTTTTCACGTAGGAATCACAAATCCCATGAGAGGCACAAGGGGACTATATCATGATGGCAGCTATAGTGTTGTAGTATTTAGCTGTTTTTGCCTTTTTGCTTTTTTTGGTATCATGATACCTCACAGACAATTATTTTCAGACTGGGCTCCGGTAAATGGAGTAGTAACGAGAATAAATTACTGAAGAACTACATGGTTATTGTGAAACATAGATGAGTCTTTTCTCTTCAGACTTGTCAACACTTCAAATAAAACACCACTCTAAAGTTCAACTTCTTACAACTCAGATGACCTGAGTTGACACTGTTTCAGTTACCAACTAAAAAAGGAAAAAAAAAAAAAAGAGTGAAACAGGTTGAGACAAGAAGACAAGATAAAGGGAGCAAATATTACCTTTGCATATTTGGACAACACCCATGATTATGATGAGGCCCAAGGCCAAAAGCTTGCCAGCGGTGAAGACATCTTGGACACATGTAGCCCAGCGCACACTGTGGCAGTTCACCCATGTCAACAGCACTGACGGGCCACAAAAGAAAAGCTAGAATTATATCCGTTGTATATATAGGCTATATGAGGGATTTACTTTGATGTATGACTTACGCAGGCAGACAGCAGCCAGCAGACGGAGGCCGTTCTCGGGGGGCAGGCAGGAGGGGAAGAGAGGCTGCAGGATGTAGTTAGAGAAGGTGAGAGCGATCACAGCCTGGTTAGTGGGGTAGATAACCAACACAGCGATCCACAGGCGCAGAAAGCTGGGGGACAACACAGATATGAGGTTAATGAGACGTGACAACAGATCTGTGTCACACACCATTTGGGGCACACACACCATGAACACAAGCACAACACAGTGTGTGAGAATAATAACCCTCTTTACAGCAAAATGTATGGATAACAATAGAAATTGAGGGTCTTAGCTAAGTGCATTATACTGATGCACCGGAGCATTGTTATTACAGACAAGAGAAATGAGTGGAACTAGGTCAGTGACATTGTAGATTGCTGGGAATACAAAATTACATTATGCACTGCTTTAATTAAACGGTGAGCACGACTGTGGCTGAGGAACGGAAGCAGGGCTTTACACTGAAATTTAATTAATTACAAAAGGCTTGATACACCCTTGCTATGTAATTTTTTAGACTGCCTTGCATCATATGACTTGATACTACATAAGCTACAGAGGACTGGAACACAGTGTTTTTAATCTAGACACGTATTACACCACAAACACTTGTTAAAGCTCTTTGCAGACATTATGTGATTGCAGCATCTTTCAAAAGGATGGTGACTCTTAAGTTTCAGTGTGGTCATAGAAAAATGAGACGATCCCAGCTAGCATTGGTACAGTCCATGTATTGATTTCATCTGAGCAGTGGCAAGTCATTCTGTAATACTTAAAATGAGAAAAAACTTAAATCAGATTTTGAAATTCTGAATAAAAGGGGCTTAAATCTAAGCCTGATAATCAGACAAGTATCATTTATTCTCACCCCGCCAGTCCTCCAAAGATGTCCTTGACGTAGGAGTAATCCCCCCCTGACTTTGGGATGGTCACGCCCAACTCTGCATAGCAGAGAGCACCGATGGCTGTGATGACTCCCGTGGTAACCCACACTATGATGGCCACACCCACTGAGCTGGCATTCTCCAGGACCCCCTTAGGACTCACAAAAATCCCTGATCCAATGATGTTGCCTTTGTGAATACAGAGAACAGATTGAGAAATAAATCAGAAACAGTGTTTGAACCTTTAGCCAAGAAAATCTTACCTTTTAAATACAAGAACAAAATATGTAAGTGCAATAAAGTAATCTTCTGAATAAAGCAGTCTCATATTACAGATATTATAATCATCAATAGTTGGAAAAGAGCAGCATTAAAACAAGTTTAAGGTCACTAACAAAAATTGCAGACTATAAAGGGAAATATACAATTTCCTGTCACATAATGTACCCTGCTTCCTGTAGTCCTCATGCTGGGCTTTGTGTGACTTTGCTGGTCAGCCCATGTAAGGAAAACTGCAGGCTTGTCTGAGATTAATTATGCCTCTGCTATTGTTGTTCAAAAAGATTGATATATTTAAATTTTAACATCCAGCAAGTAATTGGAGGAAGTGGAAAGCTGCTTCAGTGGACAATAGTGATGTAGCTGATATTCTTAGTAGTATTTTCCCATTTGCCTGTGCTTTTTGTCTTTTTTGAAATTACTGTTCATAACCTGTGACCCTCAATACCAAGAAAAAATATAAATCTAGAGTTAAAAATACAGAAGGTTTGTTCGTTGAAAACATAATCTAAAATGCTTTCAATTGATGGGAAAAGATGAACAGAAGTGACTCTACTAGCTCTGATACTTGGCGCTAAATGCAGTATGAATAAAATGCTAACTAGTTTGTTACATTAACAGGAACAGTTGTCACTTGCTGGATGGGCTGATAAGACAGATTTAGACAGAGATCAATTATGTGACTGACCCTGGGACTGCACTTGCCATTCTGGCAAAGGCAAGGCTTAAGACACAGACTGTCCAAAAGTCAGTCTATTTTTTGGTCATTCAAGTTTGTCAGCTTTTTGGTTCTTTTTCAAATTTGTGCATCATACTGGTTTGACTTGTTCGATCATGACTAAATTAAGACATCGTTCTTCAGATAGTCACCACTGTTAAATCCCAGTATGTGCCCATCATATGGTTGCAGGTAAAGGCTCTGTTTGGGCTAACCCAATTTCAGACAGTGCTTCCACACAGGCCCGATCTGTTTTTTTGATGGGTAGATGGAATAAGCTGTTAGATGATCTCTCCGTTTTCCACAATAATCCATACATCATATTGTCACTGGCACAGAGCATGAGGGTACAGCTGCTTCTTGCTAAAAGGTACAACACCCACACTAAAGCCATGCTTTTAGATGGGAAAGGAAAATGCAATCTCAACAATTGTGGACAACCATTAGTGGGATTGCTTTTTATTGATGTTTCATTTTTTTCCTCACTGCATGTGTGGGAGGCAGACAGGGACCGGGCCGGTTTCATAGCAGTTCAGACATTTCTCTGGATCATTAAATTGATGATGAAAGAGCATGTGCAAGACTGCTGCTGCTGAGGACACCCTGCCATCATGACAGGCAATTGTGACAGAGAGGGTGAGGGGAGAGTTCAACCACTTAGTACAATACAAATGGCTGCACTTCAAAAAGATGGCTTAAGCTACATTTTCTGAATAAATGTAAGGGAAGAGGGTTCGTTTACATCATGAAAATACTTTTAACATATGCTTAAACTGGAACAACATTAAATGCCAATTATTTGTTACTAAAATTACAATGTTTTGTGATGTTTTGTGAGCTGCAATTAAAACAATGTCCTACTAAATGTAGTATAATAGTCTGCTGGGCTAGTTGAAAAGGATGACAAGGACAATTACTGGAAAAAAAAGCAAGAAAGTAGGCTATGGACATTAAATGCTGATGTTAGCAGCACTGACTGAAGTTCACTACAGTTGATGTGTGAGGGGGGGACCCCACCTACTCACCGATTATAATGCCACAGGCGCTAATAAGGCCGATCTGCTTTTTCAAAGCCACCCCGGAGCTTCCCCCTGCATCTTTCCCGACACCTGACGGGGGGTCTGGGGACTCTGACTGACTGCCTCCACAGCTGCTGCTGTTGTTCCGCTTCTTTGGACCCTCGGCCATCCTACAGCCCAGTCCAGTGTGTCCCCCCTCTTATGTGGTCCAGGTGACGAGGGCAGGGCCCCCTAGTAAGCCTTGAATACAAACGGAGGAATTTTAAGAGAACTTGTTTTGACACATTTGCTGAGTAATTTATCCAGCACTTTGCTTCAGCCCATGAGATTGTGAAAAAGGCCCACGGCAGCTGTTTCCATCTTTAGTTGGCTAGTAGAGCTAAAATTAGAAACCACATCCCGGCATTAATAATTCACACTGCGACACGATGGCGGCCACTACAACTGGGACGTTTTCTAGTGACAAAAAATGACTTTCAAATATTTTGACTTTGTTAAGGAATATAAGTTTAAATTAACTGGTAAATGTTGAAATATTGAGGTTCAAATTTATTGGTTTTAACATGTCTCGAGGCAGCATCAAACCAAGTTTTTCTGTATGAGCAACAACACTGTAGGAAAGTGCAATTAGTCCATCAGCACTGACTTAGCGCTCTTTGTTTCGCTGTGTAAACCAAAAGCAAGCGGCTCATTAAGTGGTAACCCACCTTTTCAGCAGCTGCAGTGACTTGAAAAACCCCTGAAAGCTCCCTGTTATGTGACAGACTTCATGTTCGGCCTTTTTTTCCGTCGGCTGTCCGTGATGAGTAGAGTAACTAAAAGGCTTTGAGCTGACAGCATCGATAAATACAAACGCTGGATATTTTTGACCAATGAGCACAGCCCAAATTGTCCATACGTCCCAGGCCCCGCCCCCTATAGTGGGGACCAAACATACACAATACACGACATACAGCTTATTCTTGCCTCTTGCACAATGGCTATAGTAAAACGCTTAATATTGAATATTAGAGTAATTTTGCTTTCATTGTATTTTTTTTTCAAAATAAATCTTTTCAATGAAAAATCAAATGTGAATTAGATGCTATAAAAATTTTGAAAATGTATAAAATACTGCATATTTCAAATGGGACTGCACTAACAATGACTTTCGACTTTTTAGTGTCATAGTTGACATCTTTATAGTTGTGAGATGTAAAGTTCTCCTTCTCAAAATGTCAAATAAACTGGAAAAGTTTTAAACCTGCATATTAACACAGCATCTGACCTTACATGGATAAGTGGACAGCCTTAGTTTTTAAATTTATAGCGATTGCCATAAAAAATATTCAATAAAACATCAGTCTTCCAATATAACCTAAAATTGCAGGGAGGCCATACATTTTAATCCCCCTTTTACCCCAGCTGTTAGCATTTACCCACAGCAGCAGCAATTTTTAAGATATTTGCTAGCAAGTGTGTGCAGCGTGATAAGACCAGACAGGGTGTGTTTGTGGGCCTGCACTCTTAGACTGGAGTAGTTAGACAGTGAGGGATGTAGAATGGATGGGTGTCAGGCGGAAGTGCGTGGAGTTGCACAATTGCTCATGCTAGCATTATATTATCCTGGGTGGATTATTGTCAGCAGTAATTTTAGGGCATGTTTAGATGCATTTGTTATGTCTTTAAGAGATGAATGATTTAAATGGCTGCACTGATAAATAAACCCACTTGCATTATCCTGTGTACTTAACTCCTTATGACTTAGTTTCCTTTACACATGACAGGTTTGTGTGAGGAGCCTTGTACTTTCAACTCATACCAAAATTAAGTAAGCTTAGCTAACATAGCCATCCCTGTCTCAGCACTGCTGAAAAGGTCTGGCTGCACAAATGATCATTTCGCTTAAGGGGGAAAAATGCTCTGGCTTGTTTGTATTTCTTTTGCATTTCAGACCAATCCCACTTGTCTTGGACCGACAACATGCAGAAAATGGAAAGAGGGTAAACTGAATTACTTGACTAATGGCGAGCTCATACCCATAGTCCAAATACAGTAAATCAGATTAGGGTAAACTAAGAATAACACCAATTTTATTACCTGTGGTCCAGCAGCAGGTCATCACATGAAGGTGACATCTAGTGGAAAACTTGAATCAACGCAGATTAGACTTCCACCTAATTTAAGCAAACTATTTACTCTCCTCCTGCAATAATTCAATAATAATTTAGAAACTTTGACAAGTACAGTGGTGTCAAAAAAAGTCAAACAAAGCACAGAGTATGAGGAAAACATTACAGTGTTGTCTTTATTGACATGTTTCAAATGTACAGAAAAAATAAAGGTATGAAGAGACAGCCCCCAAACAATACGGTAGTGACCTGCAGGAAGTAACCTTCCTCCCACAGCTTTGTGTGAAGGGGAAGGGTATTTCATTTCATAATATGAATATGGAATGTGTGCTTGATAAGGCAAAAGTCCGACTGGATCTAAAGTGTATGATGACAACACCTGTACAAAACACCGGGTCGGGGTAAGGGGATAATATAAAAATAAAATAAACTTACAGATGTTTGACCTCATATGAATGAGACAATCCCACAGCAACAAAACACTTTGTGTTCAGGTGATAGTCCACTCCTACTGAAACCGACTTCTTAGAAACACAGACTGTAAAAATTCAATTTTCCCATCAGTTTTTTTTAACTACTGGCTCCAAAGTGCCTACCGCAGACCACATTTTAAGGATTTTGCACCACAAGTCAGGGTTTTAACTGTATAAAAAGAGCCAGTCCTCCACTCTAACTGCCACCAGAGTCTAACAGAAACATGAGAGTGTATGCCTTTTTGATGTGTGAGCTGATCTTCACAGGCCGATGGTGTAGGAGCGTCCTGCTGGATTGTGGATGGCAGAGCAGGAGGGCTCAGTCACGGCCCATTCATACCACACCTTCTTCCCGTTGTTGCAGCGCCAGAATCGCACTGTGACATCATCATCCCGTGATACGGTGATGGGTTGCTACAGGAAGAATTAATATGTGAATGTAATCATTTATATTGTTACATTTACATATCAAAGGAATTTAAATGAATTCTGATCGTCAAACTTACTTTTAAGGGGAAGAGGATGGGGAACCAGGAGAACATTCCAGGTGAATGCGTATCTGGCTTTATACCTGACGTACAAGCACACATGCATTATAAACATTAAATTTAGATCCCATTCTGCACAATGTGACTACCTCTTTTTTAATGTGACTTACTGAGTGTGACATCTTTGTACAGCGTGGTTTCAAAGTAGCCAGCAAAACCATGAAGCACTGAGTTACAACCCACTGTGAATCTGAGGCACTGATACCGATTATTGTTCATGTCTGTAAGAGAAAAGAAAGGGTCATCAACATATTCAAAACAAAGTTTGCTTGTGTGTTGGTGTACAATGTGATTTCAGTGTGTTTGTTTCTACCTGTTGTGGGGTGCGTGAAAGTGAAGCAGGCTTTGGGGTCAGCCAACTGGTGAAAGTTATGAAGACGGACTACGTAGGGCGTTTCGAAATGGCACTCTGGGTCCTTGTCACGTTCCCTGCACCCCCGTACTTCATTGTAAAGCTTGGAGGATGACAGTGGAGCCAGGAAGGATGTGTAGGAGCAGGGAATGCTCACTCCATCATCTGACAGTGATGTGATGAGAAAGAAAGAAAAAGTGATTTAAGATGTAAGGAAGCATGGAAGGTAGCGGAGGATGACAAATGCTTTCAGTATGTTTGATGTGGCAAGCAACTGAGGCTCTGCTCTGCATTGATTTACTTTGTGGTTTTTAGCTTCTTCATATGTATTTTTTATTTTCATAAAAAGGAATTTTAAGAGTTCCCCTAGACCACAACACTGACTTACCTTTGAGAAAGTGCTGGGCTCCATCTAAGCACTCAGGGGAAAGCTCATTGTCACCAAATGACCCAAGTAGCTCGCTGACAATGATGTCTGCTTTCTCAGGTGCTGCCCAGTCCCGCATGTCACATGACACCACTGTCACCTGATCGCCCCACTCCTCAAAGCGCCAGTTCTCCAGCCTAAACAAGTGTCAATCAAAATGTTTGAATCATTAACATTGCCATATAAAACTTCCAGGCTCCACTACACACATTGGTTACATCAAACTTGAAAATACTCTAATTTTAGCAGTGAAACTCCTCAATATCTCCTTACAAGGGATGATTTAATTTGATTGTTTGGTCATGTGAGGTAACTGAAGATTTTTCAAAATAACACAAATGTTTCACTTTTTAACCACCACTTTTGTGTAGTCAAAACAGGATGCATGAAATAGAAGGGCATGAAATGTCAAAGGTCCTTTTTAAACTGACATTGTGATTTGAACAAAACACAATTTATCCTATTGTCAAAATTAGGTTACCAGTATTTGCCTGTCAATATTTTTACCCATACAGACATAAGCCCTTGCACAAGCAGCACTTCTGCACTCACGTGATTACAGCATTGGGATTTTTCTCCACGGCATACACCCTCAGTTTCCTGTCTGCCAGTCTGGCAGCACGAAGGGACGCGTTGACCAGGGGACCCCGACCTGCTCCCAGCACCATCAGCACCCTGTGGATAGACACAGTATAGTTTTTGATGGAGCTGCAATCACTAGTGACCTCATGTCTGATTACAACCCATCTCACCACCAAGTTGTACGGCTGAATTCTTTTCTCTCAAGCACATTACATGGTTCTACAACTAGAGGTATTACAGGGTAAAGAACTTAATCAGGGAAGAGGGTGTTGTTTGTAAAAATGACATCTCAATGTATGTGCAAGGCATAAATCAAGACACTGAAAGCAATTTTATCAGCACAGCAAATCTGAACTCAAACTTCATTAAGTCACTGTGAACAGATTTGGGTTACAGATACTCACTGAACGTTTGTGTCTTTCTGCTCCTCTGGAACTCTGTCAAGTAGACATTTATATACAGCCTATAGATGCAAAGACAAAACATGAGTTTAAATATGTTCTTTGTTTGACTCTTGTGAAATAATTACAACTTTTCTTACCCTAACTTAAAAGAGACATGTCAGTGGTGTTCCAGTGCTACACGAGTGATAATCTCTCATTACAATCGCTGTCAGCTATGATGAGCTTGTCTGGCTGTTTGATTCTCTCTATAGTTACAAATTCAAACATTGTTTGGACAGCAACTTAAATATATGCTCATGAAAGGGCCTTTTAAAAACTAAGTCACTTTTTAATAGGCCCATAGCTGATTGGCTTTGGTCTGAACGACTACTATAGATTCCACCTCTGAATACGCAACATAAAAAGTGTAGGACATGTGTGCTTCCAAAAGCTGGCTTTAGGTGTAGAGAGTCTCTGTTTACAAATATAAAAAAATCCCTTATCTCTGAGTCAATATACACTTAAAATTAGTTGAAGTGCAGTTTTTAGTTGTCCGTGCTTACGGAACGGATAACTAAAAACAGCATTACATAGCCTTTTCACATAGCATTACATAAAACAGCCAAGAACCTTTAGTTTAAATAACACAACAAGATATTGGAGCAGGTTATATGTAGCATAGCATCAACACTTACATGAGTGTGGGTCAACTACCAGGTCTAAAAAATGTTTATTCCTCAGTGGGAATTTAAAGTTCAGCATAAAAACTAGTAAACACAGTGCGGAAGTTGTCTCTGTGGTTTGTCTGTTTATTTTCTAATGTGTTCCAGTATTTTGAATGTCTGAGCTAATGTAGTTACAGCTGTGTCTCATAGTCTCACCTGCTGGTACTGAGAATATTTAATAGGATCCTTCTCAAACACTTCATATGTCTGAGACTCCAGGTTGTCCATGAGTGGCTAAATAGAGGAAGGAAAAATACAGTACATTATTAAAAAGTAAAAATCATTTATACAGATTTGAAATATATTTTAACACAAATGAGCTCTTCCTTACCTGGAGTGGAGACTGCAGGTAGTCCTCATAGCCCTTGGCAAAGAGCTCGTAGGAACTGGGTGCAGGCCGGTTCTGGTTGAGGTATTCCAAGTACTGCAGGTAGGATCGGAAGTCCTTCTCAGTGTGGCGACTGGTTCCTGTGAAGATGAACTGAGCCTCCAACTAGGAAAAGAGATTTTTTTTTTTTAATTTGAAGAAAACCTTTGTATTTTGCTGCTAATTTATTCCGTTGAATCTGTAAACTATTATACCTTGAAAAGAGAGAAGATTATACGCTGATGGGCTTTTGACAAAACAGGGAAGCCCTTCTTATTAGTTAGGAAGATGCTAGTGGGAAGTATGGCAGCTTTGATTGGTTCCCCGAGCCATTTATCAATCACAGCATCTGAAGGCATGTCTGCTCCAATCTCAATGGCTTCAGGAATACAGAAAGAAAGAGACATTTTAGTAGCACACAAAACCATAATTATCTTTTAATGCACTGACTCTACCCCAGGCTACTACTTCACATTGTGCTCTCTTACCAAGACAGACCCTCTTGTTGTAATCACAAAGGGTTCTAAATGAGTTCCACCTAGAAGAGCAGAGGCAAGTAAACATAATAAGTCACGATTCTAAAGGAAATCAATAACAACTGTTCAAGCATGCAGATGGCACATGACTGCTAAGGAAGTGGACTGGTGTGAAACTAACCAGCTCCAGGTCTTTTCATCAACACTTGTGTCATCAATGCAAGCGCTTGGTTCATTCTCTATCAGGTCCTCTCGCACATCCTCTGAAGCCATTAGCGGGACACGTATCCAGAACTGAATTGGACACAGAAGAACAAAAGCAGTAAGCTGATGAATTCAGCAGTTTGTCTGACCTCTCTCTATCTAAAAACAACATGTGTGAACGTGTTGAGTTTTTAAATGCTGTGTGTCTTACATTTGAGGTGTGGTGTCCAGTATGGATATGGCTAAGCAGCTGGCGGGCTAGATTGGCATTGTTAGGTCCCTTTAAAGGGATCATGAAGACAGGCAGACCAAGGTAGGCTGAGAAGTTTAGCTCCTGTGCGAGAGCCTGGAGAGAAACACATGAAACAGAATGATGAGAGCTTGGCTGGATGACAAAAAGTGACAAATTAAAAGAATGGACCAAATAAGTTTATTCATGCCATAACATCTTGTGATCAAGGAACATTCTTCCAAAACAACATCCACAATGGCCACAAAAAAGGTGTATGTCAAAGAAACTGTCCAGAGTGAGGAACTTACAGCCTCGGAGTTTCTGCGTTCTGTCTCAACTTCTGAATCGGCGTCGATCCATGGCGAGAGCTTCCCAACAATAAGAGTATTCCAATCTAGACAAAGTATAACAATAATGTTTTTTTTTCTAATTGTTATATTTTCATAGTTTTATAGTTAAAAATGTATGTGTGAAAAAAGACATTAACAAACATTTTACCAACAGGCTTAATCTGATATGGTAACCCTTTGTGTTACTGCAGATAAACAACATCATAAATTCATTTCTGCATTAAATGAAAGTGTTACAGCTGCTAAGTAGCACATAATGGGTAATTAGCCTGTCTGACATACTCACACAACTGCTGTCTCTCATGATGTAAGCTGTTTTGTAGGTATCTGTGATACTTAGAAACTTGTCTGCATCCTGAAAACTTTCTTAACCTTGTTCTTTGATCATATTAATCAATTTTCTCACTCTCTCATTCTCACCTTCTTATTATTACATTCAATGCCTGACACAGTCTAAATACAAGGCAGATGGACTGTGTGAATAGTCCAGACTTGACCTTCTGTCTCCATCAAAACTTGGATATGTTTATGTTTTGCATTTTAAGAATATAATGGACAGTTGTTAATACGCCAGAGAATTGGAGTTTAGTCTGAGAATCCAAATCAAACCTGAAATAAAGACCTATACCTAAACATCAAAAATGAATAGTATCCCCCCTAGAATCACAGAAAAAAAACACTAATGTGACAAAACATTTATTAAATTTGTACATCTACATGTGTTTTATTATCCTAGTTTTCACCATGTTCTCCTTTTATTAATACTTGGAATATTATTACTTGGAATTGATCTTAAAGGTTACAGGTTATTCATTGCTCCGTCTACATGATCAAACTTATTTCTTCGGCGCTTCTGTCTTCAAGCGTCTCCTACATTTTCAGCTTCTCAACCACAATGGGATAGTTCAGATACCTGACTAAGGTGTTGACATGCACTGTATCTGGTTTCTATCAGAATACTTCAAGTAGTATCCACGTTTTTCAGGGCAGGGAAGAAACCTTATCCGGGTTTCTGAAGCCTGTATTAGTTGTTTAAAAACGCAAATAATAACCAGGGTACTGCAAAAATCTGATCTTAATCAGACTACCAATACGCATGTAATCGAACTCTGACAAACATGAGAGTAGAAACACGAACCTCTTCCACACAGCAGCAGGTCCGACCGGGTCTGGGCACCGAGTCGAGATTTAGCGGGCTCCAACTCAAACTCTCTCCTGAACCTCGAGTGGAAGAGGGGCATGCACAGGAAGTCAAACCTGAACACCATGGAGAGAAAGCACATTATTTTTCACAATGATCGGTTTTATAGACTCAACCACTGATGAAAATCAATCCATTTTACTTAACTATTACCCAGCAAGCTCACGATTATTAACCGAATAGCGTATAAGATGTGTATCAACACTGCACCCAGTGTCAAGCATCACTGTAATTGGGCACGTGCTGGTAATTCACCGGCTAGCTTAGCAAGCATCGCGCACTGACATTATGCTAGCAGACCAGCGCGTCTCTCTCGTGAGCCCACTTCAACTAAAAGGAACTTGAAAGACTCTCCTTACCCAAGTTTGGCGACAGCAGCTAACGTATCTGCTACCTCAGGCACGCAATTCAAATCTCTCCCGCAGGACACCCTGCTCCCCGTACTGGCGGACGCCATGATTTTAGCCGACTGAATGGATTGACTGGGACAGTCTCGCTGCTTTAGTTTAACGAGGAAATCGACGCCATCTTGGATCTAAACAGAGTCGCATGCCTATCGGATAGCAAGATGTTTTAGACCCACAATGGCTGAACATGTGCTTTAGTTGCATGCCTTTATATTACCGCGATATTTTTTTATATTTTATTAAGAAGTATTTTTCACGAGATAATTTTATGGTCTAAAATAAATTAGTTTATCAGTCATGCAAATACATCATACTTTTTCCAATAGTTTAACAAACCTCTCAGTAATTTTACATCAGATGAATTATTTAGTTCCTGTAGTTCTAATTTTGTGGTTTTAGTGTATCTCTTGGTTTTAGACCCGCTATTGTTGTAGCTGTCCTTTACAACAAAATGAAAACGA
>JAPZDV010000004.1:4841571-4861861 GCA_029814665.1 Acanthurus lineatus | reverse complement strand
TCCCTTAATCCCTGAGTGGGAGGGGGTGCCTGGTCGATAAAAATCTTCCCAGACATCTCCCTCTGACTGGCCAAATCCATTGTTTTCACTTCGGCGCTATACAACTGTTATGATGACCAGTTCAGTAGAAGAGGGTTTTCTTGTGTAGTGCAAGTCTTCTCTCTTATCCACTAGCTTTCTGGCAGACTTTTTAACACATAAATAAATAAAAAAAAGCATAAAGCAATAATTTGCAAATAATCTGTGTTTATCATCTTACAAAGTGTTCCTTAGCCAATGTAGTAATATCCTTAATACAATATGTATTTCACAAAGTGGTGAACCTTGTTCCAACCTTGCATGTGAAAGACTGAGCCTTTCAAGGATTTCTCTTTCAAACCCATTCATGATACTTACTTGGTAACAGCAGTGAACCAAGCAGTGTTTGAAACCTGTTGCTGGCAGCAAATTCAGAACAAGCATATATTTATAAAAATCAATGATTTTGACGAAATAAAACATTAAGTATATTGTCTTTGTACTTGTTTGAATTTAAAATATGTAAAAGAGATTTGCAAGTTATTGCATTTTGTATTATATGGCACTTCAACTTTTAGGAATCAGGGCTTTGTTATACAATAGTGGCAAAAGAAAAACAACCAAGAGCTTAATTTCAAAGTGGTCTGTGGGGTTATGTTTCATGAACTGAACCTGAGAAATTAAAAGGACTCAAAAGTCAGTGTTGCTGGGATCAATATAGTTTGCACTGTTCCATAGTTGTATCTTCTCAGAAACAGTCAAAACAGACATGTAGTTCTTTTTAAAACATGTTAAAACTAGACAATTTGATCCATCAGTGACTGCGCTGTTGTAACTTGTTTTCCCCCTGCTGTTGCCTCTCTCAGTTCCAGGATGGTGTTATTGTAGCAGTGGACTCTCGGGCCACAGCGGGCTCCTACATCGCCTCGCAGACGGTGAAGAAGGTGATTGAGATCAACCCCTACCTGCTGGGTACCATGGCTGGAGGAGCTGCCGACTGTAGCTTCTGGGAGCGCCTGCTGGCCCGCCAGTGTCGCATTTACGAGCTCCGCAACAAAGAGCGCATCTCTGTGGCAGCAGCCTCCAAATTGCTTGCTAACATGGTGTACCAGTACAAGGGCATGGGCCTCAGCATGGGAACCATGGTGTGTGGCTGGGACAAGAGAGGCCCAGGTAATTACAACAGCTGAATACAACATATACATACTTTCTTTACTTAACTATTTTTATTTTATTCACATTTTTTTTTTGTTCATCCAGACATAGATTTCTATGAGTAAATTAGAGCTGCCAACAGAGTTGATCCCAATGGTTTGTAAAGATCTATTTCAGTTATTAAATATAATCAATTATATGATGACATTATTTGAGAATATAATTAAGTTTTTTAATTCAGATTTATTCTGTTTTTGTCTGATTACATTCTAGAGTTTTGATTTTACTGCAGAATTTTTATGATTCTACAACAGTACCTTTTATATGCTTCACTCAAAACAGAAAACTATTATTTATTGTGGATTGTGGAGGATCAACTGAGGAGTGTCACTGCCTGAAGAAGCAGCTGCTCTGTAGTCTGGTGGTATGGCTGTGGATATTAGGGTTGTTTGGTATCAGCCTCCTACATTGCCTAACATGCCGTAAGGCATATCTGTGAGTTCATGAGGCTGGCTATGCACTGATCCTGTACCATGTAATTTATTTATTAGACACAGGACACTGATACTGTCTAGCAGTCCAGTCTTATAGGCCTGAATGCAACTTAACAAATTTTTTTACTGCACAAGTAGGCAACAGAAATGATAAGCAACTCATGGAAGTCCATAACATCAATGACGTAATATCTATACTGGCTTAGCAGTATACGCCTATTTAAATAATAACAATCATATGTTCATTTTTTACTCACTGGCATTGGATACTTTTGTGTCTCTGAACAAATGGCGGCTGGTTGATCAGGCTGTAGCTCAGGTGGATATTGTCTCTCAGTATCCTTTGGGTTCTGTCCAGTTAATCCACCTCACTGATGTTACTGATGCTCAGATGTTCTATAGAGTTTCTATCACCTGCTGTAGAGCCTTCCTGTCCTGGGCCTTGCACATCCCAGGCATGTTTGTCATGTTTCCAGTCAGATTCCTCTCTATTAGCTTTAAGCAAGTGATTAGTTCAATTATTGATTAACCTTGCAGATTTTTCTCAATGTATTGATTAAACTGTTAAACGTTTGGCATGTTCTTTTTAAGGAATCAATTCTCAAAGTAGTTGCCAGCTAGTGTTCTGTATGTAATAATCAACTAATCACTGCAGATTTAATTAATTTAAGTAAGGTTTTATATATTCTGAAAACTCTACAGTTTTAAAATCAAATTTTTTTTGATTCTGTTAAGGGGTCAGTACATTTTTTCTCTGTTTTTACCTGGCTACAAAACATTGCAGATTTCTGTTAAACACAGGTCTAAGTGACACACTCAAACTTACTCAGGCACACATTAGTTGCCCACTCACTGTCTCATGTTTTGGCATATTAACTTTGAATTTTAGCTCACTTGATTAAAAAATAATCCACTTAGTTTTATACACAGATCAAGTCAGTTTTTCTCAGCAGTGTGCTTATGATGAGAGATCTGATAATGTCTTTAGTGCCTAGAAAATCAGTAGATAGCATCCATTATGTTCTAAAATTAGTTCAAACAGAATTTATTAGTTGGTCAACAGACTTAATCTGAACAGCTAACAACTTCTTTCCCCTCAGTTTTTTTTGTTTGCAGTAAAGCTGTGAATTCTTGTGGCTTTTACATTTTAAGTAGAAGCCCACTTGTAGTTCCCAGGGTGCCCCACTAGATGGTACTGCAACCTCTCTTATGCTCTGTCCCCCTTGTACCTCGAGCTGTGGCTTTTGGATTCCACGCGGTGTGAGGCCGTACATCACAGAAGGTGTGCTTAAAGAGGCCGCCACAGTGACACAGTAATGGGAAATCGATGAGGCTGGGACTGCGGGCCAGTGAAGGCGTGGTGGGATGATGGACGTTGGGTCTCAGCCCCGGACAATTGGGTCGCATGCATAATGCCAGTACACCCGCAGAGATCGATGCCGACTTTGTCTGGAAAGCAGAGAGGGCTGTGTGAACAATGACGGCCTGCCAGTATGCCAACAAACGTAAATGACACGCGTTAAATCCTGGGCAATCAATTGGGGAAATAATGATCCCTGTATAAGTTCAATAGGTTTGGGAACTTTGCCATGGACCTCACAATGCCAGTGATTGAATGGAGAGGTAAATGTCATGTAAATTAAATCAATCGCGATTAGGTGGGAAGCTCATTAGCCAGCTTCAATCATGTCAAGAGCTCGTATTCCCCTGATGGAGTGTCTTAAGCTTCATGCCAAATAAATCAAATAAAAGCTGTGTTGAGGAGCTTGTCAAAACTAGCTCCATGTAATGACAATAAATGTTATGACACTTCATCAGTGAACAGTTAGAGCTTAATAACTCTGTAGTGGCTTTGCTTTTGACAGAGAAAAGCAACTACACTCTGCATACCACCCTCTGCTGCTCCCCACTAGGAAATAAAGGGTGTTGCAATAGGGTGATGAGCAATTAATTGGGACAGAGGCCCCATGAAGTAAAAAAAAAAAAAAAAAGAACAGTGCACGATATGAGACCTCATCAGAGAAGACCCATGTGGCAGTCAGTTTTGCAGCCACTCCCAAGAGAGTGATGTAATAGTTATTTTCCCCTCTGTTTAACTGCTGCTCCTTTTTTTTCACTCCTGATCCAGTGGTGAATTCTACTAAGAAGGACAGATGACAGACAGAAGCCGACCTATTTGATGGTAGCCACCCATCCATTGCTCCGTGCTCCTCACCTTCCTCTAAAAGCTGTCAGTCCAGCCAGCTACACAGTCCTGTTTAAAAAAAAAAAAAAAGGCTCCTCATGCACCTGTCAGTTGATCGATGGAGTGGAAGGAGCCTCACTTGGCTGCCACTGCTGCGGTGCTCAACCAACCAGGCAGCAAGCCCTTCGCTTCCACTTTAAGTGGACCTCATGACACCCCTCCCTCTTTTTGTTTTTTTGTTTTTTGAGCACTCGTTGACACCTTCGTGTTTCTCTGCGTCAGCATTTGAGCTGCAGAGACCGTTAACTATTATGGCATTGAGCTCTACAAAGACCCCAGGTGTGTTTGGAAAAAGGATGAATGTGGGAAGTGTGTTTTTTGGTGCAGCTCTGCTTCTAAACCTGGACCTCCTAAAGAGTCCTCATCCACCTGCGTCAACTGAGCTACTCAACACAAGAGCCTGCCTTTACAACTCTCTCTCCCTGCCTATTATGCTTTTAACGAGTCCCTTACAGTTTTGAAGAGGAACAGGCAGGTCTCTGAATGGCAAATTACCCCCGTGCATAGGCAGGCACTGGATGATTATCATGGCAAGCTAACGACAGGCTGAGGAAGCTGCAATTTGCCAGTTGAAAGCAATGGTAAGCCCCTTTTTTCAGAAAAGCAAGTGGCTCTCTACCCCTAATAGACTGTCACTAGTTTAGCTGAGGAACTCTGCAAGCGAGGATCTGCAATCTGGATGCATTTTGAAGTGTTTTTTAATGTGGGAGATGAGCGATAGCTGTGAATATTAGGCAATTTCATATGCATGTGTCCCTGCGTTTCTCTGTGTGAGCATCATTTTCACAGGTTTCGCTTTGTGAAGCGCTTTGAAAAACATGCCTTTTTGCAGGCTGTCTTTACACCATCTGCAGGCTGACTGTGGGCGAGCTCACAGGCTGGTGCTAGTCACCCGTTCCACGTCACTCTGGGATCAGACTTAGAGAGTGTGTCATGGCGCGGAACAAAATGTCTCGCATGTGTCCACGAAGCGCGGTGTGGAGCAAACTGTCCCTCACAGGTCCATCGGAGCATTGTGGGTCGGCAGTGCACGTGGGATTGCAGGCGTGGGGTGAACTTGCATCTCCACGTGTCATTCAAATATGCGTTTTTGTGAAGGTGAAACTTTGTAGAAGCAATTGTGTGTATGTGAGGAAGGCTCTGAATGTTCTGTACTCATCCGATGTCCAGAGGATGTAAGCGTGCTCTTGTTTTTTGTTTTTTTTATTTGTTCTCCTTGAGGTGCGAGGTGCAGTTACCTGTACAGCTCGGGTTGCGGGTCGATAGTTAATTTTTGGCGTGTTTGCAGGGATCAATAAGGCCTGGAGCAGGGCCCCCGGGCAGACAGCGTTGTGGCCGGCGCCTTGTCAGCAGGTTCCGTGGCCGGCTTCGTTTTACTTGAAGAGGATGCAGCTGTTCATATCTGCCAGCCTTACTTCACTTGGAGAGGTTGCAGCTGTTCACGTTCTCCCTCTGGAGGACATAGTGTGTGCAAGCTTACAAGTTTGTGTGTGTGTTTTTGTGTGATCGAGTGTGTGTGTGTGTAAGAGCAACATTGTTAGATGTTCACCATCTCAGTTTACCTGATTAAGCGCAGCACCTGAGTCAGGAGAACAGAACACAGTTTTGCATCCAACACAAGTCCCTCTACATAGTTTCTTCCAGCCTCACTTTCCCTGTCCTCCCATGTTGACCTTCCTTTTGTCTTTCATTCTCAGGGCTGTACTACGTCGACTCAGAGGGAAATCGAGTCTGTGGCGACCTGTTCGCCGTGGGCTCAGGCTCCATGTACGCCTACGGTGTAATGGACAGTGGCCTGCGACATGACCTAACAGTGGAGGAGGCCTGCGAGTTAGGCCGTCGTGCCATTTACCAGGCAACATACCGTGACGCCTACAGCGGGGGGCAAGTCAACCTGTACCACGTCCACAGTGAAGGCTGGACCAGGGTCTCCCAGGAAGACGTGCTCATGCTGCACCAACAATACAAGGAACAGGCATAGTCATGAAAACCAAGAGCACAGAGGGGGCAAGGAAGTAGGAAGAGAGCAGAAGAGCATTATTAAGAGTGAATCGTAGTATCCAATGTTCAGGATGTTCTGAAATGTCAGTAGGGTTAACAAATGAATAAAAAGGACTAATCTGCCAATCCATTTCCACTTGCATTACTTCTGTGACCCATTTCCACTTGTTGCTAGCTTGAAGCTTTATATTGTACATTTTAACAATGTCGGCAAGCTCCATTCACACACTACAGAGTATGATTTGAGGGGCTGCAGAGAAAGGGGGAGGGGGTGACTCAAACATGCTGTAATAGTGTGGGAGCAGTGTCGTGCTTGCCCTACATACATTTTATTTGGATCGTACCCTGGAAAGCTACATCTTCCTCAATAAAAACCTGTTACATTGTTTTTCTTTTTTCAACAGTTTCTTGTTTTATTTTGTTTGAGTGCTGATTTTCCCTTTAGCTCTCATGATCATGAATAGTTACTGTTTCTTAGGATTTATTCATTGTGATTCTATAGTCTCATCTTCCTTTGATGTAGTCTATTTGCCACTGTTTGTGTTTACTTTTCAGTCATCTGTTCCCCCAGCTGCTGGGATTTGGAGGTACATCCAAAACCTGTTTTGTCTCCTCTATATGTTCCCGTGTTTATTAGCAGGGAGTAAGCTCTGTCTAAATAGCACTGTTTAATTGCATACCACAAGCCTCAGTAATTGTGCCTCCTGATTTGTAACAGTGTGTTTTCTTCCCCTCATTGATAATGTTCCTTTCCTCCGCTCACGTTGCACAAATACGTCTTTTAATTGGAAGGGAAAATTTATTCTTTAATTCCTCTTCGACACACTTAGCTTCTCAGTGCGCAATGTTGTGTGCCATCCTGCCATGGTGTTTTACAATGTAACGACCTGCGCCGGCGGTGTGAGCCCCTCCAGCAGTTTTATCGTTGGGTATAAACACTGGTAAAGGGGATGGGGTAGACGTCTCAAGCCAGTCAGCTTTCAAATCATGGTTAAAACCTAGTTTCACAGGTGACTAGATAGCAGATGGAATAGAAATGGGATTTCGATAAATGGAAATGAGTGGGTCTCGTCTGTGATGCTGCTCTTGCTAAATGAAGTGATGGGGAATTGCACCATCAATAGAAGCAGAAAGTGACAATGGCTAGTATGCATGTATCCCTGGAGATATGCTAATGAAACAAATGCGATATAAAAAGCATTATCACTTAGCAGAAGATTCGTTTAACCCCTTAACCGTCCTCTCGGCCAAAGGGGTTAAAGGAGGATTTTTTCACAGGCTGACTGGATGTGACTAAATTATATCCTCAGAATAGGGAAAAAGGCAAGGCCTTCAGCACCAATAAACACCCAATATAATGCATTGTCGTCTAAGTAGGGAGCAGTAATTCTTGTCTTGATTAAAAAAAGACGGCTTTTAGAGGCTGCAATTTTAGTACACAATTGCTTGATGAAACATTTGAGCAAAGGCGTAATGGAATGTGTGCAAGGAGCACATTTTACTTATTTTTTCCCAAGGCATATGCACCTCATCATGTAACAAGCAACCAGCACTTCACTCAGGAACATTGCATTTAAACAGCCACTGTCTGAGATGAATGAATGATTTATCAATCATTTGAATGTGGGTACATGTGTTGGCATTTTCTCAGTCTGCTCAAGACTTCGCTTTAAATAGTAATCAACTTTCCTTAGAGCACTTTCTAGATTAAGACAAATATAAAACAAAAAGACCTGAAAATTCTATAATATAATAAGAGCAATCGACTACCTTTGTATGAAGGGCTCAGCCGGGGGGGGGGGTAAAAAAAGGGCTGTTGATTTCAAATATGGCAGAGAGAAATAACTATAAATGCTGATGTCCATTTTGTTGCACAGTGCTGACTTGCGGTTTTAATTTTCCATTATCTTCTAGTTTAGGCCACAAACTTGTCAGTCACCTGATGTGTGTGGGATGGGATGGGATTATAAAGCAGTTTTCGAATGTCCCCTCATCAAACACACTTTTTCAAAATTGATAAGGAACCCTTCAACAAGCAGCAGTCCAGGTGTGCAAAATCTCTGAAAATGTTAGCTAATGATAGCAGTACAGCGAGTAGCTAACACAGCTGTAGAGACTTTTTCTTTAAAGCTTGTCTTGTTTGCACAAGTGAGGGTAAAACACCACAAATTCTCCAAAGAGAGATTGTTATCCCCATTTGTGTCATTCTATCAGCCTTGTCTTTTCTTGTGACGACACAAATTTTTTGTCCTGTCTTTTAGTATGACAGCGCTCAATGGGCATAAACACTTTTCCCAATAAACATGCTCACGCAAGGCTTTGTGGGAGCTGTGTCGGCTGAAGTGTGCTGAACTCCTAAGTTATTTTGGGATATGATTTAATTCATAGTGTTAGGCTTATAGACAGGTAGTTTCTGGTCAGAATGCTCCTGTCTGCCCTTTTGGCCTGTCTAGCCATGAATAGAAGAAAAATCACCTCTAACCAGTGGTGTTTCAGAGTATTTGGACTCAGCCCTCGGTGTGTGCGACCTTGGCATTGAACCAGCAGAGTAAAGGCAGTGTGTTGCCAGTGTGGACGGTTGTCTGTGTCTGGCCCTGGGATTGCAAGTTGTCAACAGGTATTTTTTTTTTTGAAAATGGCTTCTATTAAGTAGCAGCTTTCAGAATATTTTTACAAAGCCTTACACCCAGGGCAAGATGGTGACACACTGGGGAGGCATGACAAAACGAAGAAAATAGCTTTCTTTTTTCTGCCTAAATTAGACGGAATGCTATGAAAAAGACCAGCTGGCGATACTGAAAGGTGCCAGCGCCGTGATTTTCACACTGTCAGAAAATAACCCCTGTGCCCACATTATGCCATCTGTCAGGTGATCACATGTGATTTCTCACCCAGACACCAGATCAAATCTGAGCGCAGTCCTAAAGGTGCCCTCACACACCCCTCACATATGAGTCATTATTTCCCATGATTTAATACTTGGACTCTGTAATTAGATCTTCAAAAGGAAAAACACCCAGTGCAAGAGTGCACACCTTTGGTGACTGACTATCTATCAGCCATTGTTTATTCCTGCTGATGCTTTACCCCCGACGGAAATATAAATGAGGAGTCTATTTGGCTTGGGTAATGACTCCCTGCCGGCTGCCTCTTGTCCACCCTGAACACTCTCCGGGTGTCATATAATCAGTACACCCAAGTCCTTAAATGCGTGCCAGTTCTGACAAACAACAAAGCTGGCGTGAAGATAATTGCGTTTGTGGTCTCCACGCATCCCCTTCCTCTCTGGCGCAAGAGGCAGCCGCTGCCTCGCCTCGTTTGAGAGGTGCTGTTTTTCATCCCTCGCGATGACAGCCACACTCTTGTCATTCCCGCCGCGTGCTTGCCACGGCCGCCTCGCTCTACTCGAGACTGTTCTTTTTTTTTCCCGTCTTCTTCACACTCCCTCTTCCCCTGCAATGTTTTAGGCAATTGCTTTTTTTTTTTTTGACTCGATTAATTCAGTGACACGAATGAATACAGCTCGGCAAAGTAAACAATGCAGCCCTTGAGTTCGGTCCAATTTGAGTCAGTGCTCGTTCGCTTCCCAGCAGGCACCTAGAAGCTTCTGCCAACACCACTACTGCTGCTCTCCATGATGATGATCATGAAGTTGATGGTGAGGATGAGGATGATGATAGCACAGACTGTGCCTCAAGAGACCCAAAGCGGTCGGCTGTTTATCCCTTGTCATGACACCTGACTGTATAAATGGAGCCTGTCTGTTTGTTTTATCTTCAGCAGCGCCAGGCTTTGCCTCCCAGGCAAACAGAGACAGGGTCAGAGAGACTACAGCTAAAGACGTGGCAGTTAGACCGATGGTGGCTGCCACGGTCACTCCACTTACTCCCATGGGGCTCCTGGCCTTTTTTTCTATATTGCACCGCGTCCTTTAATACGTGGTGACTAAGTCCCCAGGGGTAGAGGAAAGCGAATTGCGTGTTTTGTTGTTTCACTGTATCAATTGGCTTTTTTCCGACTTCTTGCTATTTTAGTGGCAGTTCAGTTCTGGATATGTGGGCACTTACATTTGTTTAGGTGACGCACCATTAGGAGGTGTTGTTTCTTTGTTTTGAATAACCTTGCAGGATGACTGACACACTATACTTTGTTTCTATAATCTTATTTGTGGATTTTTTTTTTTTTTGTTGTTGTGGGATGTGGAGGTTGTCATTTTTATAAATCACTGACAAGTGTGGCATTTACAGCCTCTACTTTATAATATGCAGCTTTTGATTTCTCTGCTTTACAACTCGATAGAAGAATAAAAAAAGCGACAGTGTGTGTTTTATTGGTTTGAAGTGTCAGTCAGAGCTGCAGGCTTTTTTTTTGACAGAGTAGCCGGCCCCAGCGGAAGACCCATCTCAAGAGGGACAACTTTGCCAGGCTTGAAGCCCCCCCACACCCCCGCCCACAACCCCTCCTCACTTTTCTTTCTTCTATCCCTCTCTTTCACCACTCCATCCATCTATCAAATCCTTTTTTCTGCTCCGCATTTTGACTTATACCCACCCGTGGTGCCCTCGGCCTGTCGCCCACTTCCCTCCGGCCTGATCCTGCTCTGATCAATGCCCCCCCCTGACAGTACCAACGGGGGAAATGAAGGCATTAATTACCCACCCCAGAGCTTGTTACCCAGGCTCAGCCCTTTCAGCTTCCTGGCTCTTCACTGACTCTGCAATTGTAATTCAGCTGGGGGACGTGATGGTAATAACAGAGGGTACCCGTCCAAACGGACGATTGCCCACTGATAGATGATCCACTGGGCCGGACGTGACGAAACTGAAGTGAGTGGGCCGGGAGTGACTCCAAAATGATTGACACACAGCTCTGGCACCGGGATTATGTGTGAGAGAAATAATTTATGACTTTCTCTTCTGGAGCCGAGTCGAATGCCAAAAATGAGTAATGACCTCTTGGAGGTTCAGCTTCTCTGATCGCAAACAATAGCCCAGGTTGTCACTGCCGTAGAAATGACAGTTGATGGCGATATGAGAATGAGGAGCTAATGGACTAAATCATGGAAATGGCAGTTTAATTAAATATCAGGACTGTGCATAGACCAACATTTTGAAATTATAGACATTCTCACTGATCGATATTGTTTCAAGTTGCTTTACGAAGAAAATTAAAGTAATTTTTTCTTTGGCTAACTGCCTTTCTTTCTGCGTGCCCCACTATCTTGTCATCCTTTCTTCTCCCTGCCTTTTGTGAGGTCTCTTTCTTTACTGTTTGAGTACCAAAGTCTCAAGTGCCCAGCAGTTGGCCTCCTTTGTGTTATTCAGTCTGTGATGTTTTCATGTAAGCACTGTAGTGGAAAAATAAATGTTTATTTACTGAGCCATTCTCTCTCAACAAGCTTTGCTTGCCATTCCCAAATTTCTTCTACAGCCTTTTGTCTGTTCCCCATCTACCCTGTATGGCTAACTTTTCCTTATCCTCCCATGCCATATTCTATATCGCTTTTCTCCCATTTTCTCTCTGTTTCTGCTCCATTGCCCTCCACCATCCACACCCTCCTTCCTCTCTCTGCTCTCCTCATTTACACTCTCTGTCCCCCATCCCACCCACTCCCTCTCCCCTTTTCTCCCTCTTCCCTCTCCTTGCCTTTCTTTGCTCAGGACCGATCAGCTCTCATTACATTGATGGCCCTGATGATTCAGTTGAATGGCGCACTCCCTCCCCAGTGTCTCTCCAAGGCCTTTCTCTGCAGCAGCCTTGTTCATGCAGCAGCACTCGCCAGTGACGGAAGCCTCATTTCTTTTTCTCTGGGCAAAAGTGTAAGGATGACACCTGCCTCTCAGACCTGTGACCTTTTGATGTTATTATATTACATGTGGTATATTTGATTGGCCACTCCAGGTGTAAATGTATTGAGAAATAGTGAAATACTTGCTGTGGGGGAGTTTATATGTGTGAATATGCATTCAAAAGAGTGTAGGAGTATTTATTTAGATGAATGTGAATTTATGATTACTTCATGTTTATCTCACTGAACCAGTATATTTAAGATCTCAGGTACAAGACTTCCCTTTTGATCCAGACTCTAGCCAGTGAGTGTTAGCATTGCATGCTACCTGAACCATAACCACTTTCCATTATTCATTCTTCTTAATGGCGCACGTTTCGCACATTCAGATTTACCTGCACAGCTGCTGACTCTGGTTTGCCTCCACTCATGCTACTACCTCTGCATTTCTTGCTGAAATGCAAATGGTGCTTGCTCGGTAAAACACGGTGCCTCATTTTCCCACCCCCCACCCCTTATGCTTCCCCATCTGGCTGCTTTCATGTTAAATGTAATCTTATTCCAATGCAAAACTTAAGAGCATAACGTTATGAGGTGACTGTTTAGCCCTCCTGCTCTCCCTTGCCATAGCACAGCATAGTTAAACTTCCTAGAATCCACTTTTCACCTTCTAGCCTTCCCTAAATAAATAATTAACCTAACTTGAATATCGGACTCAAGTTTGAAAAAATAACAACTAAAAAAAGAAAGAAAATTAATGTAGTGCAGTATTGTCTTTTTTACTCTAAAAATTATTCTTTGCAAAATGCTTATGCCTACATTACCCAAAATGCAACTTGCAGGTGCGGCTGGAGATTCTGCTGAGTGAAGCTAGTAATAGTAATGAGACCACTTTCCAACAAATAATCCATTATTATTATTATTTTAAATGTTTACCCTTGATGTTCTCAAGTCTAACTCAAGTGACATCACTTGAGTCAATGTTATCGACTACACACAGCTCCCTCCAGAGCCACTAAAGGCTTTATAAAACTTTTTTCATATATGCAGTGCTACTGCCTTAAAACAGACATGGATGTGTGAACCTGGTGGAGTCCCCCCTTTAAAGGTTAGAAAAATAATCTCCACACAGTCTGACCGTATATATTCTGTATTGGCTTTTTCCAAGTCTTCATTGAGTTAAATATTCAAATCCCAAGACTCCATGTTGTTATGGCTGCGCTATTCCATCAAATGGAAATATTTACAATGTCCTGTGAATCATTTTAAATGCATTTCTTCACACATTTCTGTGGTGCTTGGCTGCACAGCATCAATTTATAATGATTGTCCCCCTGGTGGGTCAGCAGGGTTTTAGATGGCAAAGGGAAAAATTGAGCAAATGTTTGTAATATAAGATGAAAGTGGAAGTGATCTGCTATTCAGTGTACTCAAATCACAAAAAACTCACTTAATCTTATTAGGATCTATGGAAGCAGATACAGTGCTTCTGGCTTTATCTGCTGAGGTTCTGAGACATATTCTGTCAAATCTTATACTACCACCCTAAAAAAAAAGTTAAATAAAATTTGGTTGTGCTACAAAAAGTAAAAAATGGTCTGTCTTGGTTTCGTTAAGTAATCTGCAGCCCTCACTTATAGCAGGTTCCATCGAAGAAACTTTTTACTGAAGAAAAAGCCCCAGTTTAACTATAATATGTGCAAGAAGGGGTCCATTGTTCAGTTCAGTAGCTATACTGTCCAGAGACTAAGCTATTGCCCAAAGCTAAAGTCCCTCCAGTGTACTAGATGTCCAACTGAGTAAATCTCCAGAAAGCAGTGGTGAAAGCATTGATTGGAAGTAATATGACTGTATTTCCCCCTTCTACTCTTGCTTTGCACACCCTAACATCAAGCGTACAGCAATGTAGAGCTGCTACAGTAAGAAAAAAGTTCTAATTTTATCAAGTATTTTCTTATTTCATTAAAGTTTTCTCTTTAGACATAGAGGGTTTTCTCATGAAAACAAGACCTCCTTTGCAAGACTTTATCCACAGTTATAAAGAGAATGGTGACTGCACTGCTGACTAAAAGTTGGGCAGTTGAACAGAAGATGACAGAGCAAGCTGTCCCATAAGAGATCATGCAAAATCTTGAATGGATGAAAAATCTTATTGCAGTAAAGCTGCAGATGAGACTAAATGGATAAAACTGATAGCGCAAATTAAACAATCTGATTGGTTGTTAGCCCTGGTATAACAACTGTAAATAACAGCAAAGACATCTAATTCCTTTACTAAATTCTGTACCACTCATTTAAGTCACTCTGGCTTGCTTCTCTCATATCAAAATAAGTAGGATGTTTATAGCTACAAGTTCATTTCACAATTTGGACTATTGAAACACTTCAAAATGAAACACTGAAGATCAACTTTGACCTTTGTGCTGGCCTTACTAAAGAAGAGTGGATTAAGCAGTGTTAACATCTGAGAAAAAATTAGATTTTTCAATTGACTGTTGTCCAGTTCAATGACATGAACAGTGCCAAGCCGTAGCATGACTCTGTTTTGTCCCAGTGGCCTACAGTCAACACATGCCACTGTATCTGGCACAGTTACACAAATCCACTGACTGATGGACTGATAACACAGAGGTTTGGTTAGGCAAGGCTAGGCTAGGCCTAGCACCAGCAGGCAAAGTCCAGTCTCTGAGGTAGCACTGGGTGAGGGTTTCACTATGTTACACTATGTGCAAGCAGCTGCCAGGAGGACTTATTTAATCGTAACAACTCATGAATGCTGCAATACATGTAAATAACAATACATATACTTGTAAAAAACAGTTCAAGCCCGTAACTGACTTTTTTTCATTCTCAGTAACCATTTTTATGTAAACATCCTCAAAGTGTTGTGGTTGTTTTGCGGCTCAGAGGGTTGTTGGCCCTCAGATTTGTGCTGAACAACAGATACACCAAATTGAAATCAAAGAACCAGCTTAGGCCCACTGTAGTATCTTCTCTCGTCACTTGTGTTTTGGCAAAAAAGCTACACTTTAACACACTGTGAAGACTACAACTAATGGCTAACCTGCATGCAGGTTCTGCACTTGCTTGAGAGACCTAAACTCTCCATACCAGCAAAAAGCAATATTGTGTATTTGTCATTCAAAAAAAGGGAGCTATAAGATCTAAGACTACTGAAAAACAAATTGTTATTATGATAAAGCAGCATATGCTTATGATTTCACACAAAGCTGCCCTGTTCTGAATCATGCTAATCAGTTTGTCTTCAGTTCTTCTTTCCAGGTGGTCATGCCGTGAAAATATCAGCGTATTGTGAGCAAGATACTTGGACAAGATACTGAACCCCAAATTGCTCCCGATGGTTCTTCCATTGGTGTGTGAATGTGTGTGTGACTTCCTGATGAGCAGGCTGGCACTGTGGAGAGAAGCCACCTGCCATTAGAGTGTGAGTGCGTATGAATAGATGAAGGCCAACTTGTGTTGTGAAAGACTTTTGGTAGTCAAAAGGCTACAAAAGCAGTGTATAAAAGCAGTTCATATAATTACAGTTCTTTGTTGTGATTGAAATAACGCACAGCTGCATGTTATTAAACTATAACACTAAACTCTACTTAGTTGGGTCAATACAGCACAGAGACCATGCTGGTATTACAAAAGCAGTCAAACTCAACTATAATTCATTTTACCAGCTGCACCTGTGTTTTCCACAGCTCTGACTATGACAGCTCTGAAAAAGGTCTATTTAGAAGCAAATTCAAGCAAAGCTGAGTCTTCATTTTTTACATTTAACGCCAAACTTTGCCAAGATACTTTTTGTGTAGGTCACAAGTAACATTCACATAGCTCTTTATGGGGAGCTACTCCAAACCAAGGTGACTTTGAAATGAGTGTGAGTACTGGGACAAAGCCCATTACAGACTGATATCACACAGGGCTGAATGTACTGCTACAGCAGTGGCTAGCCATATGCCACGGAGAGCCAAAAGTCTGCAGGTTTTCATTCCAGTAGATCTCCTCAGCAGGTGACCATGCTGATGAGCTTCTCCTTTCAGCCTGATGGAGTTCTGAGTAGTAGCTCTTGAACATTGTTGGCTGCATTTGCGCCACAGTATTTCTGGCTGCAGGTAGTATGGAAAACCAAGCGATGTGGATCAAACTGCAATTTCACAGAGCTCTTCAGGCAATTAAAAAAACAGCAAAGTTTTAATAGTTCAGCGTTTGTTTACAGGGATTCTCCTGGAGCTGTCTCAGCATCACCTGCAATTTGTTTTTTCCCATCAGTAAACTACTTTTCCATTTTCATAATGCATCTCATTTTGAGGTGATGGAGTCCATCAGTGGTACACTCACGCATTTAAACATGCATTTATTAATGTTTAGTCTCTTCGCATCAGTAGAAAAAGGCTTTAAAAACCGCACTGATATAATCACCATTTAAGTAAATAAGGCAAACATATTTGTTGTTTACAAAGCCGGCAGACACAGAGCAGCATTAACAGACATTTGGAGTGGTGTTACTGGCTAACTGATAAGTCCAATGTTTATTCTGCTTTTAGTTTTGCTCTGTGTTAACATCAGAGGGGAGTATCTGGCTCTTTGACTGCTAAATGCTCCAGTGTGTCCAGCTATGAAACTATCCATTATGTCAACAATCAAATTGGCTATTCTCTGGATTATTCCATCAATTAACCAAGTAATTGGATAAGAACTACTTTTTTCTTTATTAAGGAGCTAACCCAATGCTCTGCAGAAAGACTGAACGACATACAACTGCTCTATTGCACTGATGTCTTTTAGGTTCCACCATCAAAATCACCACCATGTGTGTTGCTTCTGGAGTATTCTATGCAAAATTTTGAGGAGAATATGTGCGTGTGAGCATGTGTGTGATAACATTAAAGAAACCCAGGCTTCACTCACTGACTGCAGCATTTTATTTTCTGTGGCAAAACTTACTAACTTGCTAACTCAGGGACATATCAATAAGATCATATTGCTTTATGTTATGTTTATGTTTTTGCAATCTGCGCCATCAAATCACATCTCCTTTAGGTTCACAGCATGAATACATTGTCTGACAGTAATAATCAACCCAGTTAAACACAGTGTGCTGTACATAGCTGTATAGATTAAACAAAGCTTTGGTGCAAAGACTATGCAAATGATGCTGATGAGAGAGGTGAGAGTGAACCAAAGCATTAAAGCTGTGAGACATAAAACAATTAGCTGACAGAGTCAAAAAAAGCTCCATAGAGCTCAGAGGAAGTGCAGAGCAGGATCATAATTCATAAATGTACAATGTAAGTACAAATTATTGATTACAGAATCATTTTTTAAAATCAAGGTATTTTAATACAATGCAAAAAAAAGGTGTACAAAGAAATAATGAAAAAAACAGAGTCAGTAAAAGCAAACCACACCAGCCCTTGTGAGCATCAAGATTAGTAAAAAAAAAAAAAAAACTTGAATCAAGATGCATGATATGAGCATATAAATAGGAGATTAATATACTTCACCACAATTCTTTAGCTTCCATGTTTGTCACAGGTGGCAACGAAGCGCATAGCTGATCCCTTGATGAAAGAGCGGATCCTCTTAGACTGTAAATAGTACAGAACATCTTCAATCCAGCAGCCATAGATTACAGCAGCTTTAAGGTTAAATCCACCCTAAAACATGTTCAAAATACAAACTGCTGAAGTTGGCATAGCAGGAAAAGAACAGGTGTAACTAAGAACATAATTAATGTCTGCATTTCATTTAGCTTTGCCAGAAAACCATAAGGAGAGCACACATGCTCAATGCCACAGACCCGAAGCTGGAATGTATGCAGCTGTCAATGGTGTGATTAGTTTTTGTGTGTGTCTGACTATTCAAATGTCCAATAAAGAGGCTCTGAGGGCCTTTTTCGGAGCAAATATCTTGAATTTCACAGCAAGGAAGCACAGGTGTAACTAATAGCATTAACAATAGATGCATTCTATTCAAAGTTTCAGGGTCTAAAAATTGCCCACTGACTCACTGCCATTGGCTTACTGGGACACATTAAAGTGATTAGTTTCATTTGTGCTTATTCTGCTATGAAGAGTCAAAGCGTCTGCAGTTCAAAAAAAAAAAAAACCTGTTGGCAGCTGTTGGTTTTTGATCTGTTGTGCTAGTGTATCTTTCTTGTTTCTGTTGATAAGTGGCCAAACCTAGACATGACAAAAAAAAAGAAAATCTTCAACAATCTGTAACATCAAAAGGTAAACATCCACATCAGGAGTAGGTGCCTCAGAGGCAGAGTACTTCTGTCTAGACACACCATTTTATACTGACATGTAACTATTATACAGGTGGAAACCTATCATAGAATATGCAGCGATACCAATTATTCCACCAACAGTGGCCTCAATAGACTTCAGTGCGGCAGAGATGTGTGTTGTGTTTGGAGTAGGAGGCACACTCTGATGTTTCTTGAAAGTGAAAAAAAAAAAAAATCTCACTCAGGCAAAATTTCATCAAAAAATAACTTTGAACATAGCTTATCATTAGTATTACATTTTATCTGAGAGTACCTAATTTGAATAGTGGCTTTTTCCTTTAGAGGAAAGTGTGGTCTTTTCCACATCCTTGCACTGTTTCCTCCACCTCCCATCTGTTTCTTCCAAGCCAGCTCTGCTATTTTTCTTCCCTTTTTTCTCTTGTTAAAACATATCAGAGTAAGCCTAGTCTTTGCCTGTAATCCCTATAGTGCTTGTTACTATAATACCCTTCATCTAACTATTCAGTAGTGAGGTTTCTTATTGCTTTGGGAGGGTTTTCCAGTACTGATGCTTGTTGTGGATATTTACTCCTGCGTCTCGCCGCCGCCGCTGCTGCTGCGCATTGTTGTTCTTCAACACAACCTTGTAAAACTGTTCAGGTGTATTTATACAGCGTCTCCTCCACAGTAAGCTGCGGGGCTGCTGTCCCAGAACATAAAACATTAAAGTGTTTTTTCCCACCTCTGAGTGTGGCAACACATCTTCTTGTGTACTTTTTCCTTTCATAAATATATTTTTTTAAAGACTGTACCCATTATCAATTGTCAAAACAGAAATAAACCCTTTATGCTTTCATTCTTTTGTCTTAACCTTTTGCTTGTTATTGTGCCCTCTTCCTCCTGTAAATAAATATAAGCTCTGCATTGAACTGAGAGGAAAAAATGGTGGAAAAAACCACCCTTGAAGAAGCTGTTTGCTCACTCCACAAGGATATCACAATGCTTTCAGGCTTAAATTTGTTTTCTTATTTTGCTTCTCACCTGGGTCTCGATCATCTCTCCTCTCCACCTGTGATCTGGTGGCCCAGCTCTGGCGTAGGCTTTCATCTCACCTAATTGGTTCTGCTGCGGCGCTTGCCAGGCGCAGACGACTAGGGGTTAAAACACGCTGTGTGGGATTAATGAAGGGTTAAAGCAGCAGATGACAGGAAGGGGCGGGAGGTCCGACCGGCGTGTGAAACTGCATAACCCAACTGCTCCTCCTCCTCTTCCTCTTTCCTCTGCCGTCTGCTGCCAAGACCCCGGGCCCAAGCTGAGGCAGCAGAGTGGCAACTGCGGGGTACACTGTCGAGCATTATGATTCTTGTTAACATGTGGGATGCGTTTTGCTCACTTGTCTTCGCCTGTGGTGGTATCTCTAATTTGTTTGTATCTGGTGGATGTTGTGTGTGTGAGTGTGAGCATGTGCAGGGTAGCATCTGTGCATGCTGCGTGCGTACAAGTGGTCGACATGAAGGCCGCCGTTTCCTATTTTCCGTGCGGTTTCATCTTGACCGTCAGGGGACGCGGGTTCCTGATGGTCTTCCACTTGAATACAGTTGGCCTGGTGCCTGCAGCGGCCCCTGTGACCTCCTCGTTTCTCTGTCTCCCTTCATCCTCTGCACTGTCTCACCACACCTGAGGTCTCCAGACACAGACGGCTCCTGCCAGGTGTGTCCCTGATACCAACTGAGACACACATGCCCACGAAAATGCATGCAGAGCCTGATTGTGTGTGTTTGTACCATCCACACAAATGCAGAGCCATACAGTGAGGGGATGATTCTTATCCTATGCATGTAGTTCATATTGTTTCCTGTCCTTTATTGAATATTTGAACAAGCAGAACATCCTTGAAGTGTCCCGTCACTGCACTTTCTATTCCCTCTCCTCTTCCTCAGAAGACTGTGATCACATAGCTCTTCTATCTCTAAACCAAATATCACTGTCTTCACATCTGAAACACACAAGGCTTTGTACCGGTGAAGGTTATGTAGGTGTATGTGTTTTTTTGAAAATGTCAAAATTCTGTTTGTTTTTCATTTTTACACTGTTTCTGTGCTTGTGCTTGTATATTCATATCAGGTTAAGGCAGTAGGGACTTGCATAGCAAAATATCATTCTGCCTGCTTGTCTCTCTGTCTGTCATTTTGCCCATCTGTGCATCTCTCTGATTGTCCATGCATGCCTGTCAGACTGGCTGCTTTGCCATTTTTTCCCTCTCTGTTATTCTCCTAGTTGACTCTTGCCACATGTGTCTGAAGCAATCACTCTCCTCCTCAGGCTTATGCTGTTTATCTCCCCTC
>JAPZDV010000004.1:4824012-4841471 GCA_029814665.1 Acanthurus lineatus | reverse complement strand
CTGAATTTCTCTCATAGCTTGTGTGTATGCGTGCGCCTGTGTGTACTTACATGTGTTTGTTCACATGTGGGCTCAGGACATGTGTGTCTACATGTTTGCTTGTCAGTCTCTGTGTTTGTCTGAGGCTGCCGCGTGCCCACCTGTCAGTCAAGCATCTCTCGGCAGGGTATTAGCTATCTGTAAAGGCAAGGTCATGGTGACTCAGACACACAGAAGCAGGTAGAGCTGCCACTGAGCCTGTGAGGCAGCACTACAGTGCCCTTCATTCCTTTCTCTGACAAAGAGAGCTTCGAATAAAATGTCCTGTTTACCACAACTTAAACTTGGATCTTATTTTTGTCATCTCAACTGATAACGATTAGAGTTATTCTCATGCCGATACCATTATCAGAATTGCTTCAAATAAAGCCTAATATTCTGGATTGAGAATGTACAGTTTGTGCACCCATGGAATATCATGTAATTTTAATATGCATTATATTGCAAGTATGCAGTCTTTTCTAAATATTGGCCTTTTTGTAATTTTAAGACACACATCAGCATTTTTTGTGTGTATGTTTTGGGTTGTGGGAGGGGTTGAAAGTGCCAAAGTCCTATTGAAAACAGTTTTACCTGGATAAAATGGCCTTTTTTACAAAAATAATTTCTTCTTTTCTGCTATCATATGCTAACCTGTACAGTGCTATGTTTACTATGGGCTGGTATTGTTTTGGGAGGAGAATATGATTTCCAGAGCTGTGACATTAGCATTGAAGTTTTCATTATCTGTATATGTTGATCTGTATATGTTGATGTTTTGCAAAAGCCATGCAACAGTGACAGCAACCAAATCACATTCTGGTTGTGTACAGATGTAAAAAAAATAATAAGCAAATAATATACATAATATGCATATTTTTTTTAACACATTAGTATTGGATTGGTACATGCTATCAGCTGATAAACACTATGTTCAGGTATTGGAATCAGCACCAAGACAGAAAAAATGGTACCTGAACATCTCTAGTAATAATAAAACCGTATTTGCTAAGTTCATTTTTTAAAATCTGAAAAGAACTGATGTCTAAAAAAAATACAGATGAGATCAAAAATAGGAGCAGCTGGTTTTACTGGGCAATTTCACAGTAAAACCTACCGTACCATAATAGTGTGCTAACAGTTATCTTGTGAAATAACATAACATTGGCAACATTTGAGTAAACTCATTTTAGAGTATGGCCAAACTTTACCTCGCTCGTTAATGATCTGTCCAAAGGCCATTTTATCTCTGGACTTCCTGTCAGCAATGTTGCTAATCAATGTTCCATTATCCCCACAACAAACTTGGTTTGTGCAGTGCTGACTAAATGATTAGGATGAGTGTCAAAATTAAAAAAACAAAAAAACAAAAAAACCTAAATTAAAAAAAAATCTTTAAAAGAAATGTGATTGGCTATTTTTCAGTGAATTAATGAACAACATTACTCTCATGTTTGAACAGTAGGCTAAATATAAAGCTACTACCAGTAGATAGTTAGCTTAGCATAAAGGCAAGAAACAGGGAGAAACAACCAAAAATCATGGTTGAAAATAAGTAATTGTGATTTTAGAGACTGTCTCTGGCGGCAGTTGACAGCCTCTTTGGACACAGCTACAGGCTCAGTTTTTATGCTAAACTAAAATAAACACTAGCTAATGACTGCTTCATTTCTACTATATTAACATTTATGTGGCATCAGTCTTTTCCCCTAAAGCAAGACGTGTGTGCCTACTTAAAAAAATATCAAACCGTTCCTTTAAGCAATAGCCAAGCAAAGATGGGCTGCTTGGAGATTAAGCAGCACTGACACAATATCACATGAACACTTTACATTCAAGCAAAGCACATTTTAGACTATAATCAGACAAACACCCCCCAAATGCAGAAATGCACCAACAGATGGTGGGTGTGCTGTATACACACACACATGCTCATACACACAAACAAAAACAAATTTGGCTACCTAAGCAGATGTGTACACAAATGCACACACACAAAGAAACAGAAGAGAGTCTCAAGAAGCGCTTTCATCAGAAATGGCTTCAAAATGTGGGCATATGCACACAAAAACCTGGCAACCAAACAGATGTGTGCAAACACACGCAATGAGTACAAGAGGGGAGTGAGTCACTCCCGTGAGCACGCTGTGTCGTAGGGAACTGAGGGTCCTGCGCGTACAGAACTTGGATCCCGACCACATGAAGTACAGAGCAGTGGGAGAGAGAGAGTGACTGAGGTGGAGAGAGAGGGAAAGAGGGGGAGCAGATGGGTCAGCCATCTGGTGGATGGAGAAAAAGCGAGGGAGATGAAAAGAAGAGGGAGGGCGCTCTGGAGAGAGAGAGAGAGAGAAAGAGAGAGAGAGTTGGAGGGATACGTGTGTGTGTGTGGTTTCATGGGAAATATCAGTGTGTGTGTAAATGGAGTAGGAGTGAGTGTGTCGTGTTTGTGTGTGACTGTTTGTGTGTGTGTGCAGCAGGGTTGGTCAGCAGAGAGTCAGGTGCCAGCAGACAGTGCAGTTGAGTTACTCCGCATTGCTGTTGAATAGGCTAATGACTCACACCCCCCCCCAACATACAAATACATACACACACAGTTTCTACCAAACAGGACTTCACACAACATATATCTTACTAAAAATGCCATATATTACTCATTATTTCTCATTGAAAAAGTTATTACGTTACTTCACCAATTACCTTCAGCCCATTGGTCCAACTAACAGCTATTGGCAGTGAAGTGAAAACCTGTTATAGCATTCAGTATTTTTCACTGCCATGATGCTCAATTGTTGTCCAAAAACTATTAAAAACACTTCACTGAGCCACACTGTTGCACTGGGTGACATGTTTCACCATTACAATTAACACACACACTGTAGTTTATTTTGAGCCAGTCCCACACACACACACACACTGTCCTAATGCCAGAAATACTCACCAGAGGACCAAATGTGTATTAATACTTTGCTGAAAATAATCTCTAATAAATGCACAATTTATTTCTATTTATGAGACATAGTAGTTGCAAAGGAAGCCACATATTATTTTAAACCACCCACATTATACCATATACTGTGAGTAAGTTTGTGTTATTTTTTCTAAAGCTCCATAGGCTTTCTATAACGCAGTTCTAGGTCAGCCAAGGTTTTTAAAGCTTATGCTATAGTGACAGCCAGCAGTGTTAATACTGTAAACAACTACAAGGGTTAGTTATCTGCTCTTTTGTTCACATACTTAACCCTTTTTAAACATGATTTATTATGATTTTGTTATCTTGTTTATTAGACAGCTGAAGTCATTGTGTTTGTTTTTCCCAAACAGTTCGACTGTGTGTTTGTAAACCAGAGAAGATCTTGTGTAACTCACAATATATCTACACCAGAAAAACTCACTAATATTTTCCACGTTTATCCTCCAATCTGTTAGCTTAGTTAGCTTACTTGTTTTATATTAATTTAATGTAAGACTCAAATTAGGCAGAAGGGCAAAAATACACATTCAAATAAGCGGACATAGAGTATGTAAATAGATACCTTGCATCACTCACTACTTTTATTTTCCAGCGTTGCTATCATTATTAGCAACATTCAGTGTCATTTGAAAAGAAATACCCCTAAAAGGCAAAAAAGATGTTGTTTCTTGGTTTTAAATGAGCTTTATTTATTTATTTATTTATTTTTCATTTCACTGTCACATTATTATTCTGTTGCATATTTATTTAGCTTTCAAGGTAAGGTGTGCTTGACTGACCATCAAACTAGATATCTGAGCTGTCCTTTCTTTTAGCATTATGGCTGTCGAGGAGGCAGACTGTCAGAGGATGAAAGAGTCCATGTGACTGTCAAACCAGTAAAGAGGTTCCTCACTCTGTCAAAAAGCCACTCTGCCTGCATTTATTTCTATCAGTGGGGAGTCCAGGTGGCAAATCACACATCATTACTTTTCCTTTTCTGTAACAGATTTATGTTTATTTAGTAAGAATCAGTAGATTTCAACATCTCATCCATCCATCAAAAGCCTACAGGCAACCCCATGGGGAAAGGACGACTGAAGAGAAAAGTGCTGTGGAAATCTGAAAGGACAAAACAAAAAACTCCTCTGTGTTTTAGAAGCCAGAGTCTGTGCCCACCATCCTACTGGATAAAAAACAGGAGTGAATGTGGAAGGACAGAGAGGCCAAAGCCCAGATGGGGGTGTAATAACACTCAGGTAGACTCTCTGACAGCCACACTCTTTGGATCTTGTCCCAAGGAAATGTATTTTTCATGGAAGTTACAGCTGAAATTTACATTTTGACTTGCGTAATATGAAATGAAACTGACCAACAGAAGTGAGAATTGCTGCCCCATCTGGCCATCAAGCCCGCCCCATCCACACATCCACATATCCACACAGGGATCTGCAGATTGTGGACATCAGAGCAGCAGCCCAAACCTTCTGTCCTGGATCTTATATATTCTACATATTGGATATATTAGCACAGTCAAACAGGGCTCAGCCTCGCTTTGGCTGAAAAGGAGTCTGTTCCTTATAAATGAATAATTATTGCCACTGTGCTGGTAATATTGCAGTCCACTCTTATAAATATAAAAGGCTCTAATTTTAGTTAATGACAGTCTTTTTTGATTTATGAATGATGAATGAATGACACTTAAAAGCCACAGTAGTGCATAAATATATTAGCATTGCCTCCATTACAACATAAACATACAAAAAAACGATTATTGCTCTTTGCATTGAGAGCTCCAAAGATCTGTGCAGACAGAGGCATCCGTATGTAATCAGTTTTGATAGTGTGTTCATTCAAACCCGGTTTCAAAATAATTGACATTTATCAAAGAGAATAAACACAGCTTTTCAAATCTCTTCAAAACTGTGTTTGTAGATGTGTTTATTGCCCATCAAAAGCCAGCTTAGCTCAGGTGACTGCACGAGCTCCCAAATCACAGTCTTGTCCTCATAGTAAAACACAGGGAGGAAGACACAACACGCCAGTAAACACTGATATTACCTGAAAGCACTTTCCCTACCTTTTTGTGTGTGACCTCTCCCACTGTCAGCTCCAGCACTTACACATCATGGATCAGCCTGCCTACTGAACACACAGGGATGAACTTGATATCAGCCCCACCATCTAGCTGCTGGTAAAACTGCACAAGCTAATTCCTTAAAAATGCCCAAATAGTTGAGTATTAATTGTGACTTAAGTGTAATTTTCTTAATTTTGTCACCACTTACACTACTCAGCAGTGATGCAAGCCTTATGTCTTGAACCCTTGTGGTGAGGAGAGAGATGAGTCAATGGCAAAGCTTTTGATCTACCAGTAGATTTACCCTCTAACCTTCACCTATAGTCACAACCTTTGGAAAGTGACCTAAAGAATGAGACCGCAGATACAAGTGGCTGAAATGACCCTGAGTCAAACTCACCCTCAGACTTAGAGAAATAAGCTCAGACATCCAGAGTGAGCTTTGTGTAGAGCTGTTGCTCTTCCGCATCAAAAGCTACCAGTTGAGGGGGTCCAGGTGTCTTATCAGGAAGCCTCCTGGGAACCATCCTTTGGAGATTTTTTTGAGCTGTTAGGAGATCCTGAGGTAGACACAGAGCATGCTGGGGAGATTATTATATATCTCATCTAGCTTGGGAATGCCTCAGGATTTCCAGGAAGGCAGAGGAACATCTGGACCACCTTGCTTGGTCTGCTGCCAAGAGATCTGGTCCCGGATAAGCAGCAAAGAATGAATGCATCGATTGAATAAAGAAAGGACATACATGTCAAACTCTAATGGGGATGGTGGGTGATTTTTCTGTGTTCACACTGACAGATTTGTGCAAACATTTTGGAGATTCTTGCACACATTTGTTCATGTTAACATATATACAAATGTGCAAAAAATATTGCCTATTTGCAAAATACCTTCACACACACACACACGCACACACACACACAAGCAAACGATATAAAACACAGATGTGTACATGTCTTTACATTGAGTACCAGACTTTATGCTCTTTTATGTAAAAAAAAACACACACACTTTGAAATAGACATGAAAATCAAAAAACACATAAAGCTCATGTTGGATATGTTGCAACCAAAGACACTTCATAGTATGTCACTGTTAATGACAGCGGCACAGCAAGAAGGAGAAGCGAAATGAAATGAAAAGGAAGGGATAAGTAAGACAAGCGGTAAAGATAAGTGACAGGATTAAGGAAAAAGTAGGGGAGGCACATGGTTTGATGAGACAAGAAAAAGAGATCGACAGGACAAGACGAGGAGAGAGAGAGGAGACAGAGGAGACGGCAGAGAGGGTGATGATGCAAAATGGAATACCAGAAAATGTCTGGTAGGGCTGAAAAGATCAAAGAAATCACACTTCCAAAAGCCTAGATGTCAGAAAATGGAGACCAATTTATTGTGGATGGCGGGAAGCCTGGCTCCACCTGTAAATTACACTCTGTCAGCCGGAGCATCGTCGAAACAATACGGGCCCCTGATGAAAGAGAGAGCGAACATGATGGGAAATGACTTTACATAGAGGAATGACAAGGATTCCTCTTTCACAGTCCACCTTCAATGAGTCAACTTTGTATTCGGCTCACAGAATCCACCTTCATCACTGTGTAAAATACGCTAATGCAATAATTATTGTTAATATGATCGCAGGTATGGACAATTTATCATTGTTAGCTGCTCAGCCACTGCCAACTCAATTCTCCCTGTGTGCTGGGTGGTGGAAAAATTAACCAGCATATAATTTGTTCAAACTTTATTTTCTCTCTGCTTGGATGGCTGGTGATTATCATCATTACTGTGATTATCACTCACTGGGTTGTTGTTGTGTTTGTTGTTCATGAGCGCGTCATTTTCTTGCATGCTTGTCGCAAGTGATTTTGCAGATGTATCCCACCTTTTTTTTTTTTTTTTCACCTGCATAACTCTTATGATATTCATGCAGGTGTCGGCACCCTTTGTTATCTTGGTATTCCATTGTGGTCGTTTACCCTCAGGGACACATGGATGCAGAAGCTTTACTCAGGTAAAAGTGACTAGAAAGGGGAAATGCACAAAAGCCTTCTATCAGCTGGCAGCTTGACATTGAGCCTGTACTCTTGAAGATGAAAGATGACACACACACATATACACACACACACGCATATATTCAGATCACACATTTTCAGATGCTGGATACGTTTCCAGACATTTCACACATTAACAATGCATAGTGAGACAATTCTACAAAATTCAGTTTGAAACTCTGAGGAACTGTTCATTTATTTATTGCGGATGAAAGAGTCCTTCTAAAGGTATTCACAATGCTTGTTTTTCTTCAGATTGCATTCATCAGATCCTCATGCAGTGCTCTCAGCAGTGCAGTTTGGATGATGTGAAGTTAAGATTATGAGAAACTGTCAGACAAATAGAAATAAACAGGTTTTTTCATTGTTATGGCCAAATTGCAAGAGAGAAATCTGACACACTCATTCAAGTCACACATATTGCACAATAGCTGTTTTAAAGATTATGTAAAAGTAAATAACCATGGTTACATAGTGGCTGTATGATTTTCATTAAGCTGTAAGTTATTTTATCCACCCATTCTCTGTATTGCTTATCCTGTGCAGGATTGTGAGGAGACTGGAGCTGATCCCAGCTGATAGTGGTCCACCATGGTCAGGTTGCCAGTTTAACACCGAGCTAAAACATAGGGGCAAACAACTATTGAAGGGAGGGAAGGTAATTAATCTAACCAGCATGTCTTTGGACTATGGGAGGAAGCCAGAGCAATGGGGGGGAAACCCACACACACACACACAGAAAGAACTTTCAAACTCCACCCAGAAAGCCATATGCACATTATGGTACATGATAGCATAATTAATTTATTGTCAGTTTAAGGTTAAACAAGTTGTTTGGTCATAAGGTGAATATTCCATCTGCCACTATCACTAAAGCCAGTCCAACGGTGTTACAAACAAATAAGGTTTTTTTTTTTGTTGCAGAGTGTGAATTGCAGTAAAATTAAACACAATATTAAGCAGTCGCCCCTCCTGACGGACAAATGCAGCTCATGTGAATGTGGACGTTGTTCAGTATCAAAACACAAGCTTGAAATTGTTTATGACTCAGGCTCTGAGGGACAATTTGTCCAACCTCCACATGATTGCAGTTAAGGTGTCAGTGTGCTTCAGGCGAAGTGCTTGTTGGATCACCGAACAGCAACTAAAAAAAATGTTCCCTCTCACCTCTCTGACTTTGGATTAAGAAGGGTTTCGTACGACATTTCTCTGTGTGAAACCAACAACAAGCACAGCCAGCACATGCAGCGCTCGACCGGGTGAAGACAGTCAGAGGTCTGAACTTCTCTCTCAAGCTTTTTTCATTTGCTACACAACTATAACTGTCACTGTGTGAATGAGTGCAACACCACAATTGCGTTTGAGCAAAAACTATGAAAGTGTGCATGCCCTTATCCCCATTTAAAGATGACTGTCTCACCCTTTCTTTGAGGGTAGATTTTCTTGCCCATCTTTTAGCCATTTGAAGCAGCTGAAGCAGCTTTTGCACTCAGATGTCAGACGACACTTCATATGAACCAGTTTGTTTCAAGCTCACTCTGTTGAAGTTATAAAAGTAAAATCCAGCCAGAATGTCTCATCAAAGTCTTTAAATTAAGGATTATAAATCAATAAATTTAGAATCTTTTTATTGAACTGTTATTTTTACTTAAAATCCAAGTTGCAAGATTTAAAGGATATATAACTCGATAACGGCAGAGTGGGAATATATTTAAAATGATGTCTTCAGTAGTGTTTAATAACCTGAAAACAGGAATTGTTGTATTTTCATTAGGCTTGAATAACCTTTTTATGTCTACACAGGGAGCTGGTCTCATGGATGCATTATAATACATTCATACCAGGTCTTCTTTCATGGATGTCTCCATGCTGCACTGCCATGTTTCTACAGTAGCCCAGAATGAACAAACAAAACAGTGGCTTCAGTGGCAGAAGGCCTTTTGAATTTTTCACTGGTTTTACTGCCACAGTTGGTTCTCCTACACACTTTGAAAGAGAGGGTGAGCAAAGGGATGTTCAGTCAGGTGCAATCTGCATTTAAAAGCTGCCACTAAATCCTGCACACTGCACCTACAATAAAAATCCAAAACATAAAAAGTTTGGGCCGGGACCCATAACTATGCTGAGACTGCAATTCTAAAACAGTACATGAAAATTTTAAAGAGATCTATTGAAATGAAAATTATTTAATAGAGCAGGGCTTTATAGAAGTTTCCAACAGCTGCAGAATAAAACAAATGCAACATTTTTAAAAAACTTTATATTTTATCTTACATTTGTTAATTGACTTTTTTTAAGACCCAGGTTCTACAGGATCTCCAGGACAATCTTCTTTCCTAAAACTCAAATCAAAAACATTTAAAATTAGATCCTTTAACAACAGCATTATAGCAGTTAAAGTCAAATTTTTAAATATGTATTTCTTAAATTTATTGTTGCATGCTGCACCTTTAAATAAAGTGGTTAAACAAGGTTAAGTTGACAGTCTTCACTCTCTCAGCCCTCACCGGGCCACGGAGTCTGCAGCTGCACCTCTGCAGGCTGAGGCTCAGCTGACACAGATCCTCTCCTGGTGTTTGGGCAGGTGTCCTGGAGGCCAGGTTGTGAAGCCTACCTCACCCCGGGAGCTGGTTGTGAGTTGGCTGAGAGAGGAGCAACAGAAACCACATTTGCTGGCATGAATCCTGCACGGCCACGGGGCTGGAGCTGCTGGAAGACGCCGAACAGGTGGCCTTCGAAAGGTGCCCAGCAACAGAGAAATGAAGGCAACGCCAGAATTAAGCATGTATCTGACAGCAGAAAAAACAAGTCCAAAGGAGTGTGTTCAAGCTCTGAAAAATGCAAAGCAATGAATCCTGAGATGATAAAGCACAAGGCCAGTTTAAAAATGAGGTTTTTGAAATTTATGAAAGTACCTATGTAACATCTTATTTCAAGTGTAGCCTCGTGTAACAGGAATGTTTGAAAATTGATGCTTTTTCTCCCCAGCAACCTTGTCAAACCCTCTGCTTTACAAAACAGCGAGTAAGTGTGTGATTATAAGCAAGAGCAAATGAACTGACTCACTGAGAAACCTTGGAGTATAAAAACTGTGCTTTCTCACAGACCGAGCAGGTCCTTGAGTACAGGTGTGCTTCCTTGACAGGGTGCAGTTTAAATGTAAGTTAAAGTCTTTTATTATCATTTGTCATTATTCAAATTAGAGATTTATCAGTTGGAAGACATTTTTGAATTAATCTGGCAACAGGACCAGGAAACAGTGGAAGCCAGCAGTTACTTTCACACCACTTAGCACTCCATTAAAAACAAAATCATTAACTCAGTTTGTTTCAGGAGAAAAAAATAGAAAAGCCTTGAAACATGGCTTATCTGATCTAAACTGATTCAATCTAAAATTGATCAGAGGTAATAATTAGAAATGAACAGACGTAGAAAAAAAGATGAATTTAGCCAGCAGGGTCTCCGATACATTCGTCCCAGGGCAAATGTGCACTTTTTCGTATTCAATTTCAGTCCAGGCTGCAGGCAATAAATTGTAGCCAGATTGAAGTCATAAGATTAAGTTTAAAGAGGAATTTTGATGGATTAGATTCATTCCATGCATGATCGATGAAAGAGAGTATTTAACCTGCCATAAAATCAACTTACGAGGTGAGTTAGGAGAGCTCTCTGTTGCCCTTAAGGTGTTAGAAAATGCTACGCTTGCTATAGCTGCCTAAATTAGGCTGATTTAGCCAGCGGCCGGGGTGTGATGCCTTGTTTTTGTGCTCTGCTGGAGCTGCTGCTGATGCTCACGACATCTTCTGCTCCTAGGCTGGGTTTGACTCTGTGATTATTTTGCATTTGAGGTCCAGCTGGTGGGCAGCTAGCATCTGGGTGCACGGCTGTGTTTGCGCTCCAGCGTGCACATTGCAATGAAATATGCTCCCTGACACCGCTAATTCTCATCAAGTAATCATCTATGGAATTTGTTGACCTAGTAAATGATCATTGCTTTAACGTTAACATAATGTCACAGCTGACTTTCTTTTGTTTGATTTAGATAAGAGTGTGTGTGTGTGAGAGTGTGTGCTTTTCTTAGACTAAGAGTGTAATGTTCTACAGAGCAAACAAGTTATAGCCAAAAGGCTATTACAAGGTGTAATCACAGCTGATGCAGTATGATCTGTATGGAAAGGTTCAGCATGTTTGTGCCATTATCATATATAGAATCACTCCTCAAGATCTTCTTATAATAGAAAAGTCCCCTTTGTGCAATTTTAAGGTGTGAGGCAAAAAAAAGGGCCTAAAACTGCATCTGTGCTGCCTGCAGTTTTAATGAAAATGGTGTCGTTCAAGTTTGGTCTCAGCAGATGTTCCCTCTCACACAAAAATGATCCTGAGCAGGCTTTCTCATTTGCAAATATGTTGTGTACTTGAAGTTTATGGGGCTTTCAGCTACAAATGGTGAGGTAGCTAAAATCCATCATCAGGGTCTTCTTTAACTGAGACAAATCACATTTTCCCAGTTCACCCTGATGTGTGTTGTTATTATAGTTTTTAAAATAGCTAAGTGTTGTGTATGTGTAATGTAGGTAAGTCTGGTTTGACAAACAAATAACAAAGAATACAAAAAAATACAATTTATTACAAATACATTGACAATAGAATACCATTAAAACACAAAAGAACAAGGATTTAAGATCTGTACAGTCTGATAGAAACAGTACAGACAAAGTGATGAGGGTGCATTAATCCCAGGATTACATGGAAAATAAGAAGCATGTTATCCAACAGCATAATTCAACTTAAAAAAATTAAAGTGACAAATGTCTTCAAACAACTAATTAATGTGCAAATCAAAGACATTTTTATGTGATCTTGCTCTCATGAATCTCTCATTTTCCATTTAGAAAATAAATGTTGGATTCAAAAATTTCTGAGATGGCCCTCAACACTTTGATTGCACTCATCATTCATTAGTCATCTGACTCACATCTGTTAAACAGGGAACTGAACTTTATATAAAACTGTAATTATTAGTGAGACAGAGAAAAAACCCCTCATTATTTATTTTAAATACACAATGCCTCGATGTGTTAGATGGCAGGGTTTTGTGTTCAATGGCATTTCGCTAAATCTAAATATAAAAGATGCAGGAGTCTTCATCTTTTTACAAAACAAGGTTGAATAGGGAAATTTTGTTTTTACTCCACAAATACAGACTATTATATAACCAGATTAATAATTAATTACTTCACAAAAACAAAAAAACTATTCTTCTTAATTTGAGTGTAGATGATAAATTAAGAAGTCTCACAGCCTCAGGAAAAAATCTCATTAGCAAATCTGCTTATTGAACCTGAATCTCTTCAAATCTCCTAGCAAATTTGTTTCAGTTTAATTTTTCAGGTTTTCACATTCAGCTGCTAAAAGTTGAAAGTTTTTAGTGCACACTGCATGTACAGGGAAAGTATGATCTGTGACCAGGGGCCGTTTTGGTGATTTAGAGGCCCCAGGCAAAAACCGATGGAAGGACCCCTCTCAGTTTTGCTTATCATAGTCGTAGCTAATGAGGAAATTTCTACTCAGAGCCAGTTCTTTCAGATTACAAAGCCACAGACATAACAACAATCTCAGATGACCTTCAGTCATGAACAGTCAGTCAGCTTGAGGAGAAGATCGACACCCGGCTCGATGATGCCAGTGAATGATGCGTTTATCATCCTCCGCGTCACCCAAGGCAGATATGCAGACGCTGCCTGTTTTATCTGTAACGTGTGTGCAGTGGTGCAGTCTGGTTTGTGAGTATACAGTACAAGCATCCATACTGATGGTTGTACGTACTGAGGGCACTCATGAAGAAATAATGGCTGTGTATGTGATGTCAGGAAACCTTCTGAAACGTGTCTGTAAGAAACACAAGACTTAAATAGCTGAGGAGATTTAAACACTTTTGACTTAATCACCTGTTCATACTGTTGCTTTCTGTCCACATCATAATATACAGAATGCTGACATGCTGCATATCATAGTTTTTTTCAAGAAAGTCTTCTCTTGGGAATCATGAAACTGTATTGATTTGTGACTGAATTATTTCTGGTCTGATTTCTGTGATGACCTTTATATCAGCTGTGTCTAGAGAGTGGGTTATTCTAAGTCATATCAATGTTTGCAGAAAAAAAGAGGAAGAGAACTAGAATATTCTACTCAAGCAGAGGTAGTGTTACTTTAAAGACATTTTACTGAGGTACAAGTTCTTGTGTAAACATGTGATCACACTCCCGAGCCCTTACAAAGAGTCCAAACTGAGCACAAGTTCAAAATTTCATGATACAGACCATTTTCATAGCCTGTGTGGGCACCCGATTATCAATTATTTCCATAACTTTTTTTTGAACAAAATGGATATAGATTTCTGTTTAAAATAGAGCATTTTATTAGCATGTTAAAACATGTGTGGAGGGATCTTTGAAATAACTCCAGATAAATAAGAACAGCTGTAATCAACTTTTACTGGCTGTGAAGGCAGACAGAGACGCTGCAGCTGATGTTCACAATCAGTAACCATTATGTAGTTTTGTTAACTGCAGACACACACAATCCAATTCTAACTTTTAGCACAATGTTACAAAATAGAACTTCTATTTCTAAATAAAATAAAATAGTAGGCTGAATAGAAACATCAGGCTGCAAGCCCACAGTATCTGGGATTAAGCCAAGTTAGGTTTTGGCTTTTTGAGAAAGTGCTGCACACTACATTTGAGAGAGTGGAATCGCCTGCCACAAAGCTTGATTCAGCACGGTCAGGTGGTTGAGAGGACAACTCAATATTTTTTTGAATGGTGGTTTATAGATAGAACTGAGATACAGAACAAATGCTGTTCAGTGGTTTAACTTACAACTAAAAGGGCAGAAAAGCCAAAGATACCTCTGAGCAACAGTTAAATAAGAAATCACCAGATTGGTAAAAAAAAATAAATCCTCAAAAAACTCAAAGCTTAACATTTAAGTTTGTGGAAATTTTAACAGGAACAGGTTCCTCTTTCATTGTCAAGTACACAATAATACTTAGAACAGGCACGTTGCTTTAGCAAATCCATTCCTGAAACTTTAAAATAAAAGGTTAGTCATGGGTTCACACTAACAGAGCTAGATCAGTGAATCTCTGCTGACAAATAGACTGACAAATCACAGTTTAAACCTCCTCCATCTAACTGCTGAGTAGACTGCAGAGGGCCCGGAGAAAGGGCCTAGTTACAGCGTTGTGGTGCAGGGTTGATCTCAGGCCACTTCTTCTTTTCTGGAACGAAAAACAAATTCAAAATAATCTTTCGCTGTTATTCGACACAATGGGAACATCAACTAAATGGAAGTTTTAGTCGTTTATTTATTTTTCAATTGAAGCAAAACTATTCCAAATGTCATTTGGTGTCAGATTATATTTTTTTTGACTATTTTAAGAAATCATCAAGGTAGAAGGAAAAACATTATAAACATTAAAATATTACAACAGGTGACAACATTATTACAGGTTATTTTAAAGCTTTAAACAATAATTTTGCAGCCACAATTTAAAAAACCCTGACAGGTGAGGTGAAAAATAATCAACTGTGTTGTAACAATGCAATGTTCTGCTAAGAAACCTCAGATTCTGGCATTGATGTTGATGGTGCTGTGACATGCTCCGCCCAGCTTAACACCGCCGCAAACAATTATCACCTGACTCTGCAGTTCACCTCAGAACTATGAAGCATTTCAACATCTTCTGACTAATTGTTGTGGTTTGACTGTTCAACCATTTTGGTTCACCATCTCAGTTCTCATTAATGCTGTTTTTGTTTTGTATAAATTAGACAGCTTTTCAGTGGAAAAGCTTGAATAAACCTTCTGTAAGCCACCTGCCCAGCAGCAAACAGCAGGTGAGTTAGTGACTAGCTGGTGAACACAGTGGAACAAAAAACAGAGCCAAAGAGATATCAAACATTGGACGTACATAAGATAACAACATGATTCCAACTATTTCTGAGTCCATGTTCAAGTAAGCTAACATGTTAGCCACAACAGCTTAATAAGATGATGATATGTCACTGTTGTGGTTCTAGCTGGTTGAGCTGCTACTAAATTATAATTAATGCAGATGAGCATCTGTAACACTGGTTCAAATGAGAAATGTTGCTGGTAAGAGATTATGTCAGCTCCAGGAAAAACACTTTCCATTCATATTCTGTGCATGAAAACAGTCTCTGAGCAGGTATTTTCACGTATTTGAATGTTTGCTTTCATGCAGAAAAAACACACTTGCCAATTATATTGAACTATCCTACTACAATGCAAATGTGAACAGCTGCACCGCTAAAACCTGTTATCAGATTCTCAGTAATTCTACTCTGTGAATATTTTCCAATGGGTCTGGTGAGGTATGATGTCCAGATTTAGCTCAGCAGAGGGGCTTCTTCGCCTACAACTCCTTCTCCCCTGCTTCTTCTCTCCATCAATTTTTTTTTCTTTCACTGATTTTTAACAGCCTTTCAAAGGCTGATATAATTTGCTAAAAGACTCTTTGCCAGTTGGATGAGTAAGATAGAAAAAAGGAGGCAGGAAGAAAAGCTAAATAACAATGCATCTGTGGTCATTTGCATTCATACAATCCCTCATGCACTGTCTCTTGCACAAAGCCCTTGTCATATTCGTACCTGGACTCTCGCCACCAACAGACACACAAACATACAATGCACTCGGTGCCGTCTGTCCAGGGTGTTATTTTGAAGACGGCACTTTAAATGGCAAATGCCACACAGAAATGGAAATTAAAGGAAATGAGGGGAAAAGGAAAGGAAAGGAGAGGGAAGGAGACATGAGTGAGAAGGGGGAGGAAAAGAGAAAATGACAGTGCCTAAGGGAACAAACATCACCTCCTGTCTGGCTCCCTGACAGCAAAGAGCAGACAGGTGGAGAAGAGAGAGGAGGACGAGCGAAACTCTGTGCGCGCGTGTGTGTGTGTGCATGTGTGTGTGTCCGCAGAGGTGCGGCATCTTTCCAGCTGAGAGAAGGGCATCTGTCCGTCTCCGCTCCACTTGGACTATAGCTTGTGGCAGCTGTCCGTGTCCGTCTGAGCGCTGTGCTATTAAGCGCTATACCTGGCTACTGTCTAACTGTAGATCCTCAATACCATCATGCATCTGTCCAGCCGTCTGTTATCTTCATGCTATCCGTCACTCTGCCTGTCCGTCCTCATGTCCGTCCAGCTATGAAGCCAAGCTGCACGTTCCTGTTGCACTGAGAACAGTTTCTGCCTATTTGCCCACCTGCTAGCCTATCTGATGCATCCATAAGCGTACTGTCTTCCTGTCATTCTACACGCCATCAGCAGCTTTCTGTACATGTTGTCCATATGCCAGCACGGCTTGTCTATCAGTTCCCTGTGGATCGTATATGCTGATAGATGACTGAAAGATATACTAGGATCAAAGTCCCATAGTCACTGCAGGGAGAGCCCCCCTCCTCCCTCCTCACTTCCCAGCACATGACAGTGGCCTTCAAAACAGATACATGCTGTCAGCTTGCAAATACACGGCACATACACACTCACTGCCATCCACAAAAAGCGAATCTTGTGGAAGGAGTCATGGGATTGAGAGAGCAGTGGATAAATCAAGATAAATCAAGTGTGTATGTGTGTGTGAACATGAATGTATGTGTGTGAAGATTTGTTTGATTTTCATGGCTGTTTTAGTTCCCTATGGAGTTAAAGAGTGGCTTTGCATTGAACTGTGGGTAGACTGACACAGAAAACAGAGCAGCTGGATTTTAGCATCACCATCAGCTTCCTCTGATGTCTTTTATGAGTTAAAACAACTCATTAAATAATTACCTTTGATGCAGTCATTTATACCCACTGGATGGAATTTTGCTCTCTGAATCAAAAAAAAAAAAACGCAGTCTAATGACATTGTGAAGTGGTGTAGGATCATGGGAGCTGTTGTCTTCAATGTTAAACATCCACCATTGCAGATGAAAATCAATGTGACTGAATCAGGCAAAATATTTACACGAGGTAATTTATTAAAGTTTTATTCATGCCACGTGTGGCTGCTGGTCACCGACTAACAAACACACGAAACAAACAAGTCGAATGCTGCACAAACACATGACTGACATACTCTTCGACTCTCTTCTTAGGGCCCCTCTTGAGAGCCTCTTGAGTCATAAAGATGCTGAGAACATTTTGTTTCGAAATGTTCATTCAGGTTGTTCATTTTTAAGCTCTCATACTATCATTATCATTAAAGGAGGACTTCCTGACTGCGGTAAGCGAGAGTTAAAGAGAGTTTGCCCTTAGTTGATACCTTTCTATTAAATATAATAAACCTTTCCT
>JAPZDV010000004.1:4800680-4819104 GCA_029814665.1 Acanthurus lineatus | reverse complement strand
GAGAGGAAAAAAAGATATATAACAGGGAAATTGGAGGTAGTGAAATGAAAACATGCTGAGAGATTTTCAAGAGTCACGTTATTATTGAGGAGAGGGAGAGAGACGGAGAGTGAGGGAGAGAGAGAGAGTGAGGAGTGAGTGAGAGTGAGTAAGAGAGCGGGAGAGAGAGAGAGAGAGAGAGAGAGAGAGAGAGACAGAGGCGCGATAACAGCGTTTGTCCTTCTTGGGCTCAGTTTTGTGACCGGCTGACGGGCAGAACGAGCGACGGACAAAGAAACTTGAGACAATCACACCGAGATCCGACATTCAGAGGTAAATTCACAGTGAGTTTGAATGAAACCCGGTAATCCTGTCATTGTTAGCGTGGTATGATTATTTTTTCATACAGCGATCAGGATGACTGAAGATCAGACCTAGTTTCCACTCGCTTGGTTTTTGGGAATTGCGTTTCTCGCTGCCTTGCCTGCTCTCTGGCACCGCTGCTTGGCTTTCACCAGAGCTCGCATTTTTTATTGAAATCACTATGTGTGTCACTTCAAATTCTTTAATATTAATTTGTGGATCCCTTTAACTGTTTAAATGAAACAGATGCATGTGGTTGATTCTTGTGGTGGGCTGACTCCGTGCGTATTTGCGAGACCCGGCGGATTTTACAGGATTTTTGTCGTTATAAAAGTATATTCGTAAAAGCCTCGTATTAATTTGCCTGTGAGTTGAGATGAAAACAAATAATACAGTGGTGGTAGTTTAATAAAAAACACTGAACATATGGGTAGTCCTAATTGGGAGCCTGCTCAAAGAGATGAGGACCTGTCCGCTGGCGCACACTTGTATGTGTTTTTATGTGGGGGAATTTGAGCGCCATAAAAACTGTTGTATACATTTATTGCTTCTTTTATTGATCCATTTATTGATTATTTCAGATTTGTAGCCCTTGCTATCTTCCGACCACAAGATGAGCAGAGGAGGTGTCACTTTATGTGCAAATTGAACCGGCGCAGTATTTTTACGCGTGCGAGCGGATAACAGACGGCGTGCGTGTTCGCACTCCTGTCTGTCTGCACGCAGCAGTTACCGTAGAACGGCGGGGGTCAGCGACTGACAGACGGTCACATACCGAGAACCGACAACCCGGGGCAAATATTTTACCTGCAAGCCGTCCGTATGCGCATTTTTTTCCGCGGTTCAGCGCGTCTCTAATGAAGTTGATCGGCTCCGAGTCGCTTCAAAACCTCGGCTTAATTGCGTCCATTTATTACGCGACCTTATAAGTCGGTGATAATAAGTATTTTGGCCCCACATCTACAGGAGTCGGCGATGCGCTCGTGCTTGAGCAAAATGCTCTTCTAGTTTACACCGTGTAAAAATGTAATAATATTTGTGAGAAAGCATCCATTGGCCTTCTGGGAAATACATTTACTTAGATTAATGACCTGCCTTCTCAGGTTATATCGATTGTTGTAGCCTGCTGTGTACTATATTTTTGTAAGAGCAAGGAAAGTGGGTCTGCCATATCTATATATAATTTTCTAGATGTTGTAGAGAGCACAGCCAGATTTTGATACAGTCATCTTTGCAGCTGGGTCAATTCTCAAGCGGAAAATACGCGCTCTTATAGCCTCTTGTTGAACATATACATAAAAAAAACCCAGTGTGATATATGAATGGCTACTCGCACACTCACAAACACACACTCTAACATACACACATTTGATGGGCCTTAAGTGACTGTAATGGCTCTGATCAGTGTGAGAAATGTTTATGTATGTAGAAAGCTCATGTATTATACATCACTGTGGCACCAGGGTTTATGGGTACAATCAGTTTAATGTGTGTGAACACTGTGACTCTCTATTGGTTTGTGAGTGTCTGTTGGGATATGTTTGTGTATTTGTGGATATTTTATCCCTTGGTACCTTGCACTATGTGTAGCTGTATCTTTGATTGCATGCGCACTCTTCTGCAAATTGTTTTTGAACAAGATGTGGCGATCACATGGTTCCTTCTTTTTCGGTGGGGTGGAGGGTGGGACAAGGGATCCTGGAGATTGAGCAGGCACTCTCTCTTTTAATGTGGTCAGCATTCAGTTAGTAATTGTTTACACTAGAAAGCACTTGCCGTTTTCAAAATGGGGGCTAAAGAGCGATAGGGAGATGTGAAGGAAGGCAGAAGAAGTAGAGATAGAGAGAGAGAGAGAAGGGAGATTTTGAGATATCAAGGGAGGAGAGGAGGGGTAGTCTGATGGAGAAAGATAGAGAAGATGAAAGATGGACAGAGGTAAGGGTGGGGCGGAACATCATGAAAGATTAGAAGAAAGACTGAAGGAGAGTGGGAAGAAGTGGAGAGGGAGGGTGGGGGGGTGGTGGTGCAGGTGGAAACAGACAGGTCACACTGAGTCAGTGACTTATGCTGGCGATAAAACTGCCTGAAGAATAGAAACTGGAAAGAGAGGTGCTGTAGTTGTGACAAGTGAGGGACACAGCAAATCCCATTAGTGGACATTACTGTGTATTATGGCTGACAGTAGAGAAAGGAGTTCGGGATAGATGGTTGGATACAGAGAGAGAGAGGGGAGGATAAAACAACACTGGCATACTCAGAAAAAAAAACAACCTCAAGATGTTTAAAAATGATGTATGTGTGTTCAAAAAAGAAACGGGAGAGTTCAAGGATGTGCAAGGGAACAGAATTTGAATTCAGGTCTTGAATGAAGATTTTACTTTTAACATTTCCCCCCACCAATCTTACATAACCTTGTTGCCTTTCCTGCTTGGAATGCCTTGTAAAGTTTTGCCAGGAAGATAGATTACTTACTAATTATGTTTCAGAGACTCCACTGGCTGTCTTTATTAAAAGACTCAATCAAACTCCATCAATAACAGGCCCCCAAAGAAGGAAGAGGTGCTTTTAAACATGCTGATCACCCGTCTATAGTGAGAAATAATGGCTTCACACGTACCCCCCAAACTCCCCCACCCTTGGGAAACACACACAGGAAACATGGAAAATGATCAGTGTGCCTCTTTTTCTTTTTGATTCCCTCCTAATGAGAATGGGAGAACCCCCAAGACGTGCACCCACTGGGGCTTTTCTACTCTGACAAAGTGTGTGGCAGTCGACGGACGCGTACCATTCATTAGCTGACAATTCAGTGAAATGAATCAGACAACATGGCCTCCCAGGGATCCTCGTGGAGAACAAGGAAATAAATGCTTAGTGTTCAAGACATGAACATTCCCTAGGGCCCTCACGCACGGAGATAATATAATGGTAGAATTCCCTTTCCGATTGTTTCAAACAGGAAGGGAAACAAGGAGCTTCCAGGATCTAACACCGGCTCAGATCCTGTTAGTTACTATCCTCTTCTAGCTTTCCAGGCACAGGGAAAATGGAGTGAGCTGTAGAAAACCTTTGGCAGAGTACTTTTCCTCTGGTGTCAGTCTTTTGAAGGGGGAGTGAAAAGCCTGTGACTCTGCAGTGACTTTGCGCGGAACTGAATCTCAACTATATCATCTCCAATTACCTACTCAAGGCAAGTTACTGACAAGCAATTTTTCATCCATACGTGATGCTCCCTTTAAACTCCAGATAGATGTGAAGGATGATGTACTATACGTTCCCTCAGTGCCCTTTGATGGTGATCGTGCATCAAAGGAAGGGGAAGATACATGATCGCTGATGTGGACTTTTTAAGACAGGGAAATTCACAGAGAGTTTAAAAACAAGCATCTCCCAGGAGAAGTCTGGGATTTAGCTTAAACATCATCCTTTACTCTTGAAGCCATCACCCTTTCAATGCAATGCCATGTCCCCAGCCTCTCCCAATGCAGCATCCCCGGCGTTACCAGGCGACCCCATCCTGTGCAGTGCCTGTGCCGAAACGTAGAGTCATTCTCTCCTTGGTGGGGATGGGAGACAGGGAGGGGAGGAGGGCGGTCATTTAGAGAAAATGGCTATGTCTGGCGGTGCAGTGTTTTTCCTCTGTGGAGGCCTGTAGGATGGTGCTGCAGAGTCTGTCACGGTCTGATTGTTCTCAGACCAGCAGCGCTGTTTACTTGAATGCAAGTGATAATGCAGGCAGGTGGGTTTGCATACATGCACACAAGTACTTAAGAAAAGACTTGCTCTTGTCTACGACTTTGGAAAGTCATACATAATCACTGACTTCAAGCAGTCTATAAATTGTACACACACACGCACACACCGAGGCACACGTCAGTCTGACTTTCCTTAGTTTTCTCCCTTCGACAAGAATTGAAAGTATGTAGGCGCACTCTCTTTCAGCTGTCAGCAGGGGGTCTGTATTACTGCCGGGAGTGGACTGAATTTGAGAGTGGGATGTTAGATTGGTGGAGGCAACTCCCAGTTCAGTGGCGGATGGCTGTTTTGGATTGGTTGGATGGGATGGGATGAAGGAGGACTCCAGTGGAAAAAAGTACGGCAGCTCGCTCCACTGGAGACATTATTATACAGAAAGACGAAAGGCTGCTCCGGGCTGAATGTGTGTGTCCTTGTGTGTGTTTGCTGTGTATTTACATTCATACCCTACTGTGTTGAAATGAGAAAGTCTGACATTGACAGAACGAGAAAGCATACATGATTGTTGGTTGTATGTGTGTGAGTTGGTTATAGACTTGCTGCCACTAGCTGAAGCAGTGGAGTTGTGGTGGAGCTAAAATGAATCTTTTTTCGTTATTTCTCATGAGAAGTTGAGTTTGAGCCAGAAATGGTGGAATGCTGGAAAACAATGCCAAGCTTTTCCTTGAGTTTCTGTGTTGGAGAGATTTCAATGTTGGCACAAGTCAGGTGCACAATTGTCAAGTGTATGTATAAAGAAAAACGCTTGCCTATGTAAATGATTAGATTCTCAGGGGCCTTGAACTTAAATTAGTCAACAGAAAAGAATGCATTTAAAGCCTGTGGTGAGCAGTGATGCATTACTCAGTAATGTATAACAGTGATAAGGTCACTTTTTTGAGGAGCATTGTAAGAGATTATACATTGAAATTTAGTAATTTCCTTGCTAAGAGTAAAATTCAATTATTTTATTGCTAACTCAAAGGTAGTTTGATAAAAGGGGTGATATGACTGCATTCAGAGGACAAATTGCTGCGGGACATGTTAGCTTGTGCAGAGGCAAGCGTGAGGAGAAAATTGGTCCCTTCTTCTTAAAAAAAACCCCTGCGCTTCCTGGTAAATCAAAAGTCTCCCTTTCTCTCTTACTCTCTCTTACAGACATTTTGTGTCATTTTAGCTATCAGCAAGCCACCAGTCAGTTTGTCTGTGCTTGATAGGCTTTCAGCTAGCTTGGCCCCAGTGTTGCATTCAGTCAGTCACCACAGCTAAGCTAATGTTAGCTGTTGATTTTCTATAAATATCTTATAACTGTATGTTTAACCTTGTAAAACCACTGTGTCTGGTTTATATGTTAATATACTGAGGATTTAAAGTGTGAATGTGGCAGCTTTTGAATTGTTTAAGGAAACCTGTGACGTAGAAAGTAATTTTAGTAAGTTATGTAACCTCATATTTGATTTGCTTTTGAATATGTTAATGTTGATATGTTATCTAATGAGTAATATGTTTAACATAACTGATTACAGTTTTCAAGTCTCTTGCCTTTAAACTGTTTTGAACACATTCATCTCTTGACAATTCTAGTCTTTCAAACAGCTTGTGATGCCCTAAGCCTCCACCAGACAGCACTCAATTGCTAAGTGGTTGACTTGTTGACTTTCTTTCTTCTACATCCCTCCTCTATATTGGGACAGCAGATTTTAAGCTCCAGCCTTTTTAAAAATGTTGAATATTGTTGTTTAATTTTGGCATGGAGCTCTGCCTGAGAAACACGCATGATAACATTTCTTTAAATCATGAGTCATGGTGGTGGGAGGTATGAGGTGTTCGAGTGAAGAACAGATCAAAGAACAGGCGCATCAGTCACACAGCCCAGCTTGCATTACTTACATGTACATGGATAATGAAGGTTGAATCTATAAGGGGGGGAGCATTCAAATATCACTTAGTTGCAGTGAAATGGAGGAGGCTACAATAAGTGCTTCAGAACATGGACTCTGAAATCACAATGTTTAACGTTAAATTAGATTTTCTCTATTCAGACCTCAAGTTGAAGTGATTCGCTTTGCTGCAAAGTTTTCAATTTGACAGCTTTCATTGGCTTTCATTTACTTGTCTATATTCCTCAATTCATGAGCACATGTGAAATTGAAAGTACTAACTCTAGCTACTTTAATAATTTCACCATGGTTTAACTCAATTTAAGACGGCTTTAATAAGCTTCGCAACAAAAGGTGCCAATGACTGTAACCAACGTTTTGGAATTAAATTTATCATACTCAGGAAATTAACGACTTCTCCGAACAATTGCTTTTGAATAGAGATATTGCAAAGAAGGGAGCGAAATTCTTTATGTCATTTACGACCTCTGAGTTTATCCAAGAAATTTCTCAAACAAATTCTGAGTATTTCTGAGAGAATGCTGCATGTGCCTGAGGTTGGAGTGATTGTGTAGGTGTTTGCTTGGGCTGGTGGTAATGTGCATCTTCACGACCGAATGTATCATATCAGCTGCAGACGTGTGTGTTTTTCTGGTGTGTGTATATTTGTGTGTGTGGCCTTCACAGAAAGAAACCTACAGTATAAGCTGCCACCCCTGATATAGGGGTCCTGTAGGAATTGAGTAAATCCTATTGTAAATTTGCCTACTCCATGAAGATAATTGGCTTATTCCTGTGTTAAATAGCCTGTCCTACAGGACACTGACTGGGCTTCACATGCTCCGTGTAGACAGTGTGTCTGTTCCTTTGCTTCTTAGGGACTGAGAGGCACATTACATACCGAATTACTGTATGACAATGATGAACTGATAGCTGCAGTGCGTAGCTCAGTGCTCCTGTGCTGGGACTGACATGCACAAGCGTCTGCAAGGGCATAAGTTCGATTCCCAGGGGCTGCCCTTCTTATATGGTTCTTACCGCTTGATGTATGAGTCTTGGCTCCGCAGACAGGCTGGTTTGCACATCTAAGACTTCAGTGCTACATTATCTATGGCTCCTAAAGCTTTCAATTTCTGGTTTTCATACTCAAGTCTACACAACAGTTTAAAGCTTTTATTGGCTTGGATGTGGAGAATGTGTTGACTCGCCTTACCTAAATCATTATCCACCCATCAAACACCATCTGGAGTTCAGTCCATTACTTTGAAGATTCCTTCCTCATCAGTCCAATGCGCAAAGGAAACACCACAGATAGTAAATGTGTGTGTGTGCAGATTCACATGCAAACAGGCTACATGTTGCTCTTTTTATGCCTGTTTTAACCCTGTAGTTGTTCAGTAACCCCACTGACAGTGGTTGCCTCTCTCTTTCTTGGCCTCTAGGCAACTGCTTAGTGATGAACTCGACCCCATCCTATCCAGCAGTGCGGAAGGGGGAAAAAAAAGCACCAAAATGCTCAAACCAGAAAATGAGATATTCAGAGATGGATGAATTGTCAGTGGATGTGCAGCTGTTCGGATCTTAGCATATCTGTGTCTGTCTGTGTGTGTGTGTGTGTGTGTGTGTGTGTGTGTGTGTGTGTGTGTGTAAGCGAGGAAGGCTAGCACGCATAATTCTGGGACATGACCGAAAACTGTCTAGTTAGAGTGCATCAGGAAATGGATGAAAGAGAGAATTCCCTGCACGGGGTGAGAGGAGAGAGATGGAACTCAAAATGCTTCATCTGTGTGTGTCCTGATGACTGCTGAGTTGAACAAAGACAAGCGTGAAACAGCGACTGCAATACCTTTTTAAACCAGTGCTCTGTCTCTGTGAAAACATGCCGGACATGCTGTGAAGTGAAATGGTTGAAAGCATCTTTTTAAAGGTTGACTGATGATATTGAACACATGAAATGGCAGCACCTCAAAGTTTTCTTTGAAGCTAAAAATACAGAGGCAAAAGGGAATGTTTGTTCATGCTTATCTCGGTGTCAAATTACATTGATAAAAAACATGATTTGGAGCTCGCTGTGATGCACCAAGCTGCCTCCTCTGACAGCATCCTCGAGTCTGTTCTGGTGCATATGAACATATGTCCAGGTGTGTGTGTGTGTGTGTGTGTGCATCTGTGCATTTTCCAGCCTCTCTGGAGCCACAAGGGGCGAGCTACCGAGCATGAGGTTCATCAGTAGTGTAATTAATGTAGTGCGGTTCAGTTGTCATGTGTGATATTTCAGCGCTGCGATCTACTTGAGAAGGCTTTTTGATGAATGGCCAATTAGGAGCAGACTCCTCAAGCCTGGTGGCTGACTGATCTCTTTTTAATGGCACTCCTGTTTCTTTGATAAAACGCAAAATGAATCATCGATACTCTGGCCCCGAGGAGCACCAAGCACAGAATTTAATTGTAATTGGGTGTGTAGCAGCACTCCGGGGTCGAGGTTGTGCCTGTGTGTATGCTAGAGTGTGTGAAAGCACTTTTGGTTGTAATGTTGGTCAGTCCCGCTCATACCTTGATGCACATGGCTGATTTCCCAAAGCATTATTTATAATTCACTGAATATGTGATTATCTTTACTCCTGCATCCGCATTATCAACATTGATCTGCTAAATGCACATTCAGGCACAGAGTATGAGCATGGCAGCCCAGCTGTGTGTGTGTTTACAACAACACCAATCGTCCCTCATTGTCACTGGTTTTTGGTGTTTGATTGCTATTAAAGCGCACTCCAATTAGGCCTGGCAAGTTTCCCTTCGGGAAAAAAAATCTATGCCTAAACTGCTCTGCTGTTTTTTTGATGCTTTAATCAAAAGTCTCATTTTATATGCATAATTAATGCAACAGAAATAAGAGGACGAACGGGGGAAAACAGCCTTAAATGTTCAAAGAAATATAAAGTCTTTTTTCTTTTTGTTTGCCAGCTCCTCAGGCAATGGCCAAGATTTATTTGCCCATGTATTTTTCTCAGAATGGGGTGTCATGGCAGGAGAGGGGGTTGTTTGGACAGAAGCTGTGAAAACACAACATGTAACAATTTGAGCAAGCAGCTAGCATATAGAACCAAAGAGCCCACCAGGAGCTTTAGGACCACCAGAAAAGATCTTTGCTACGCCTTTTATTTTGGCTGCAGTGTTTTCCCCGGTCCTCAGCCACTGGAGATTTCCTCGCTTCCCTGAGCAAACTGAACAGGTTCAGAATGAGGCGATTAGTGTTGTCAAAATGTCACTGCATCCCCTGCTGTTGTTGGAGGGTTGAGACAATAATCTTATAATTCACTGCATGAATCCGGAGGAATGCACCTCTCGTACCCACCTGCACGCAAATACACCGTGAACCCTGTCTTTCATAGGTTTATCTGTGTTTTCCTCAGCCTCCTTCTCCAGCTCCACCGCACAATTTGATGGGACTTCTTGCTAAAATTGCGATCCAGACCTTTCTCACCTGTTCACAATGGAGGCTTGCTCTGCGGCTAGGCACTTGGGGAGATACAGAGGGAATCTTATTTTGTGGATTTAGACTTCATAAACATCATTATCATCTCCCCGACCTTGAGTTGCTGCACTGTTCAGCAGCGACCCCAATTTTGTCAGGAACCTTGAATGGTGATGTGCGCGGTCTCACGGGCATACGGGCAATCGTGTCAACAAAAAGGAATTTTCTTTAGTGAATGGAGCGCATGGCATGTCGGCATGTGTGTTATGTGTGTCCCAGGGAGGGTGCGCATCTTCTCCGTACGTGCGCTGACTCAGTAATGTTTCTACCCTGCTGCCTGGAACCATCAGCATCTTTCCTCTAAACAAAGTTTTCTGACTGTGTCTCTGCCAGATTTAAACTATGTAGAACATTAGTGTAACAGCCCACGCTCTTAGAATACAGATTTGTTCTTGAGTGCACGCCAAATGGCCTCTATATTTTATGAGCCTTCTCTCTGCTAACATACCGTCTTGAGACTAATTATCATGGTCGCACTCAAACACAAAGCTCGTTTATTATTGCATTGACATCACATTTGTTTTGGCTTGGCCTACATGGCAGGGACTTCACAGCGCTACAATGCTGGAATCATGTTTTGAGCTTGACAGCGCATGGTTTGGATGGAGAATCTGTTCCTTGTTGCCTTGTACACCGTGTTAGGCAGAGAGGTTGTTTTCTCATCCAGTCTTGTCACCAGTCTCTGTTCAAGTGGACTCTAATTTTATTTCCCTTTTTTACGTGCAGGGCTGCTGCACACCAAGTGAGCCGCTCACAGGGGAGTCATGCTTGATTCCTGGGAAGCAGTTTTCCTCTTGTGGTCCTGGCCTAGAAATGCCTCAATACTTTTTATTATCATAATACTTTTCCCCCAGCATATTGTATCTGTACACTGATTCCAGCTATTTTTACACATACTGCAAGACTATTAATAAAAGCTGAAGTGGTCTGAAAAATGGAAAAGATGAAAGAAGATGTTGGAAATTTAAAGGAGTTTCTAGAATGAATGTATAATAATTTAAAAAAAAAAAAATTTTATAGTATTTTTTAATTAAGCTGTATGGCAGAATTAAAATACAATGTATTATGACTTGCAAAACGTATCACAGACTCTAATTTTATTCCCCTTTTGAATAACATGAGGTAATTTACCAATTCACTGTAGCTACAACCATTTATTTAACATGCCAACTTATTCCTGTCAAGGGTCATTAGCTCGCCAGAGCCTATCCCAGCATGCACTGGGCAGAAGGCAGGAAACATCCCGGGCCTGCTGCCAGTCTTTTGCAGGGTGAGAACTGACAGACAAACACAGATAGGCATGCATATTTAACCACTAATAACAGAGGCAGAGTTTGAACTGTGAATCTTGTAGTCTAGTCCCTTTGATTAAAAATTTGGTTTAACGTCTAGAAGTCAATGATTTTACATGCAGAGATGAAAACAGAAAAGTAGAAACATAGCATTGCAGTGAGCACAGTATGAGCAGAAAGGCCTTGTATTAAAGTGCTGCACACCTGCGCTGTAGCCTCTGCTCATCCACGTTATACCCACACAGGAGTTCTCACTTAGTTAGTGGATTTGACCCCACTGCCCACATGGCTGCCCACAAGTCAGACGTGTTCAGTGTTTCAAATGTCTATCCTATGATATGATTCTGCCTCTGTCAACTAGAAAAACATTCGGCTGAGAACTGGGACATCCCTTTCCTGTATGGCAAGCGGCTATGCTTCATGTGTACAAAATAACAACAGAAAAATAACCAACAGCCCTTAAATGTGAGAACATGAAAACCGCTGCCAGATACAACAGCTGCTCACTGAAAATTACAGTGAAGAAACGTCACTTTCTACTACAAATTAACACAATGTTAAGCTAAACGAAGCGAAACCAAATGGTAATTCTGTCTGATTTCCAGACTAATATCTCCCCCTGCTGCTTATGGGCCGATCCATCAACAGAATTACCTGTTAAATATAATATCAAATTTACATCTATTAACACTAAATAACAAACTGATTCCACTGTTTCTGATCCTATTATTCACTGCCTCTATAATAGGTTCTTCGAAAATGAATTCACCATTTGGTTGGGTCTTATATTTGCTTGGTATCTCACACCTTCAAGATGTTTAGGCAGTATATAGAATTTAATGACCTCAACAATCTCCCCCTTAAGCTCCGCCTCACTCTAATCTAATGGACACAGTGAGTGAAAACACCTGTGTGGGTGTGTGGGGTTGTTGAGGCTGATGTTACTGTGCAGAACAGCAGAATATCATTGTTATTACTCAATGTCCCCATCAGCAGAATTAATACTTAATATACAATTCATTTCTGTCAGTAGAGGGGTTGACTACAGATCACCACACACTGGATACTAATAATACATTTAATCTTGTTGCAAAGGTCGTACGATGCAAATTGCATTTGGGATGATTTAAAGGGTAATTAGGCTACACTCTTGATTTCTGCCTGTCTCCTCCCAGTCAGAATATTTTAAAAATTGCCTTGTTGGATGTAGTAATGAGCAAGAGAACAATGATTCTAAGCCTTATCAGTTTGAATCTTTAGCTGTATCAGAGGACTGGAGGCTGGTACTAGCCTTGTAGGTGATGAGTCTGCTGAGGTCCAAGAGAGGACAGGAGATGTTTAGTTTGTGTTAGTTCTCTAAAACTAAGTCGATGATGGAGTTATTTGTCATTTATTGCTATTTTCAAAATGTACTTCCAAACATATTTTGGTATTAGAGACTTCAATACTGGTCATTATATTCTCAGTGACCTGTTAAATCCAAGAGGGCACATTCAAGCTAGTTTTAAGCAGGGTATAATTCTTTTCATGCAGTATGTTTATAGTGATAAAAAAACAAACTACAATCTGTTTTGCCTAAAAGCCTAAAAAAAGGAGTTTGTGCTTGAATTCAAATTTTAGAAAAACCTCTAAAATAAATACCTCTATTTTTGTTTATCAACAAGACTTGCATCTAAAAGCAGGTCTTCTTTTCGAGAACTCTGCTTTCCTGTGGCTCCCTCTCTGGTAGGAGCCATGAATGACACGTCATCTGAAAGTCTGCAGCAGGCATAAAATTCCAGCAAGCACGGCAGAAACAGATTGTTCCTATAGCTGCTTGACATCTCTCTCATCCACAAGCAAATAAATCTGAAGTGTACCCAAACAAAGTAATTACATGTTATTGTGTGCATGGCGACTGAGGTCTTTTCCTCACCTGTTTCCAGCGGTTGTGCTTGAAGAGCTTTTCATTGTGGCAGCATCCACTCAGCCTTCTGTCCAAGTGTTTGTCATCCATGATCACAGTCTGTGAAGATGACTACACTGCTGACGTTCAGCTGACACCCACAAATTGGCTCATCAGTTTTATTGCCATTTTTGTCTGAATACTTTCCAGACTGAATTTTTTTTTTTGTTCTCAAGCAGGCGGTTTTAACCTCTCTGAGCACCTGATGATAATTTTCTTCCTCTCAAAAAAAAACGACTGGTCTGGTGCATTTGATATGGCACATTCATTAGCTCAGCTCCTTCACTTCTTGACTGTGTTTGATGCCTTTTGTTTGTGTCACACTGACATGTTTTCAATTGTTGATTCATCCCTGTGTTGTCCCAACGCCATAGACGCTAACATATTCCGCTGTTCTACTTTTGTCACCCTCTCTTTGCATGCCGCCACGCAAATATGCTGTGACACACACAATATGGCAAATGTCAGCAAAGACAAAAGCATGCACATGAACAGATACTTCTCCGATCACACAGTGACGAGCCTGAAGTACCTCCCCCACCCTCGGCATGCGTACTTGCAAAGGGGGGAACAGCTGGAGATAAAGCAAATGTGTGGGGAGTGTGTGTGTGTTCTGGTGTGACACATCTGTGCAGAGCGACACGAGGGGGTCCCTGACAGATATGGGCTGAGTGAGAGCCTGTTCCTGTTGTGCTCTGTCACGCTGAGGCTCCTTCCACATGCCTGCCTCCCTCCGCCTGCCTGACGCTCCCACATTAGGTAACCTGATGCTGCTGAGTGCGTGTTCATACCACCACGCTCTTACATTGTTAAAAGCGCCAGCCTTGGCGCAGCCCGGACCAGGACACGTGTGTGTGTGGGTGACGTGACATTGGGTCCCATGAAAGATGGAGGGTGAGAGATTAAAAGCACACAGCACAAGGGCGTGGGAAGAGAAGCGGTGGTGGGAGTTGCTTTATATCTTTGCTTGGGAAATGGACAGAAGGTTAAGTTGATGAACGAGAGCATCAGTGACATCAATGAATCAGTGTGTGACCGTGGATGTGACATCGAAGGCCTGCGGGGACACAAACGATTTCCATTTTGCGTTAAATTCCATTTTTTCTGTTCTTTTGCCAACATGTGTTTCAAGGTTAGCTCATAAGTTACGCTTCGAGCATGTGTGCGTCGAAAATCGGACATTTTTTTTGACTATGTGAGAGCTTGAATGAGTGTGTGTGTTTGTGTAAGAGTGTGTAAGAGTGTGTGTGTGTGGGCTCCCAGTGGGGATTGTATTTCGGTCAGTCAAGCCTGACAGATAACAGCCCACCGTGCTCGTCACATCTATTATTGAGGGGACGGGAAATTGATCGGCTCTAACGGTGAATGTTACCCTGTCTTCCTCTGCGCCTCAGTTCTTCTTTCTCCTCTCTCTACTGCTGTGCTGTTCTCTGCGTTATTTGTCCTCCATCCATTTCTTCTCGCTGTCGGACTCCCTGCTGCCCTTGTTTTCAGTCATCTGGTACTTCTAGCCTTCCATCCTCTCTTTCGTCTCTCAATCTCTATGTCTGTCCAACTCCCTCAACAGCTTTCCCTCATCTTTAGAAATTTCTCAGATTTTCGGTCTCTTTACATAAAATCCCCTTTTTTAAAGTAAAACTTTGTGATTCATACAATCGAGTTGTCTCAGTTTATTAACTGCCAGCGTAATTTCACTTTCGCAGCTTTCTGGCAAGCTCTTTTTTTCTATTGAAGTTGTTTGTTCCAGAGTGTATCAACACACCCGACTCCTCTTCTCCCTCAGCTTGCACAAGTGAGTTGGAGTCCTTTTCACCCTTCTCCCCAGCCTCCCTGCGCTCTCTCCTCATCAGCTAGAAATCATGACTTCAGCTCACCTTTGATCTTTCTCCCTAGGAACCCTTCATCGCAGAAAGTCAAGTGTTTTATCTTTGTTGCGTGACAATTCGGCTCTGGAAAAGACCACGTGCTGCCAGCCAACACGGCTGTTTGAGCCCTGAATGTACAGTGCAGAGAAGAAGAAAGCCTAATTTGTGCTCAATTCATCATGGCAAGATTGCCCTGCATTTATTGATAATTGCTTTTTTCCGTTTAAAGGGATGGCGTTTAAACCGTCAGTCGTGTAAACATGAGAGTTGCAGCTGTTGCCGCAATTAACTTCTCACTTTCCCTAATGAAAGGATTAATCCGCCAGCAAATCTCTCGGCTTCCTTTCAAATGCCAAGCCTCCATTCAGCTTGCTGCCAGTGGAAGAAAGGCGGCCCGTGTCGAACAAAATGGGACTATCTATAACCAGAGCCAGAAGTCACATTCATCAGCTCAGCCTGGTGTCACATCATCAGGGACCCTGTACTGCTGTGGAACAAGAGAGACCCTTAACCAACTGCTGTTTGATGATTTCCTGAGCGCCGCCTCTGTTAGCATGCTGGCTTCTCCTCAGCGCCACCCCCCCCCCCCCCTCTCTTCCCTCTTGATCCAGCACCGTGCTGCTCAGCATTCAGTGCCCCCCCCCTCCCTCCTCCTCCTCTGAAAACACACGCCTCTTGTCAGAATCCTTCAGGATGGACGACAGGGAGCGCTTCACTTTCCAAAGACAGTTGAAAGCTAAAAGTGAATCGCTGTCTCCTGTTGGAAGAAGATGCGTCTTGGCGGACAGGAGTGAATGACAGCCTGTTGAGAACAGAGCGGAGCTAAAGCTATACCTTTGAAGACATCGATCAGATGTATTGATCAGATTAGGTGGACGGGGATGGGGGGTGGTTGGAGATGACCAGACATATTAAATCCATGACAATTGCTAATTCTCATTCCTCTTCTGGTCAGGCTGTCCATTAGAGAAAGAAAGAGCCTGTTGTCATTGTCAACAGTTAAGTTTGGCTTTTAAATATTTAGTTTAGGTTGACAGCTCAGACTGGTTAAAGTGTAAGTGTACACAAAAAATGCTCTAAACAAGCTAACAGCACTTTACAGAGGCATAGTGTCAGCTCAGGCAGAACACTCAAGTCATGCTTGTATTAAATGGTTGATTCAGTTATTTTAATAGATAACTGACAGTCATTGGCTCATTCATCAGCTGGTTGGTCAGCAGCATCCAATCATAGTCATCCAGATGTGTGCCACTGAGGTTATAACCTGGCATCTGGTGTTGCAACTGACTTCAACTACTAAAATGTCCTCCTTATGGCCTATTGTTGGTTTAACTAAAACTGAATTTGCATGTGTTTTTCTTTAATCGAGTCTACCATGTCAGTAGAATCTTTGAACCCTTTGACCCTAACTGTCTCAGACTGAACTTTTTTTTATGTGTTTCAAAATGTTCTCTAGTGTAAGAAAGAGCATAAGAAAAGAGCTCATTATGAACATTATCGGTTGAGATAGCCACTCGACCTTGTATTGTGAATAATTGAGTAAAAAAGAGGCCTCTTATACTATAAAATGCAGGTGTGAGAGTTACGTAGGACAGCTACATACCACTCACTTTCTAAAGAAAATGCTACAGTTCTTGAGATGAAAACAAGCACCGCACATCTCAGTTTCTAAGTTTTCACTCTATGATGGATGATCTAGATTTGTGTTATTCAAGTCCAGCAAATGATCTTGTATAAATACATAAAGTGCTTATATTGATTCCCTCACAGGAGGTTTCATAATAAGAAGATGAAAAGAAGTTTGACCTTTGAGAATTCTGTTAAAATCACATATCTGATTTCATTAGACCCTGTGGTCTGTCTGCTTTGATTTCACAAGCCAATCGCTTGCCTGGACTTAAATTAGCAAAGTTTATGAGGTGTTGGACCAGTTGTTGGGTCTGCACCAGATTTTGAGTAATAACTTTCATACCAGTTTAATTAAAAAAGAAATTTTAAAAAGATGAATTACTTTTAGATCCATCTGCTGATTGTAAACTGTTCATCTATCAGTCACCTGTGTAGCTTCTTTTTAAAGAAAATGACCCTGTAACTGTGGTAGCACAAATGCTCAGAGCCACATGAATGGTTGTGACCTCAGTCAGACAAAGGTAAGCATATTTTAGCAGTTCTCTCAAAATTGTATTTTTCTGTTATATTCTGGTTCACAATGCATCTTTGTTTGTTGTCTTTTATGTTGCTGTCCATCTGTAGACTCAATCAATAATGCCCATAATCAATTATTTCTTGGTGAGAGATGATAAAAACACATCAGATTCAGGAAAAGTGCAGCAAAACTTGCTGTAAGCCACCATTTTGATTCTATGATCCCTGTGCTACCACTGAATGACCCTCTGGTCCGTCTGACTCAATGGTTGTATCGCTGTATAGGTGTAACAAGCTCATGTGAACATCAACAAAACCAGAACCAAAAGGTGACAATTTTTTTAATTTTTTCCCTTTGTTTGGACCAAATTAACTCAACTGTAGGTGTGGAAAGGAACTTAGCATGGTTTTAGTCCTCAGCAGTATATGATTTACAGCCTTCACACAAACCAAAACAAACCCAGCAACACAGAAAAATGTGTGTTTGAACCACCTAAACAGGTGAGAAGTGAAAAAGCCTTAAAGAGCACATTTAAAGTTATTTTTAAAAGCTAACTAACCTCTCTTTTGCTCTTATGATTCAACTGAATGAATGATAATATACGGCCTCACCCAACTCCATATTTATCATTATTAGTCTATTGATCATAAGAGCTTCAGATGAAATGACCATCATTGGTCAGACCTCGAGCGCTCGGTGTTAAGTGGCTGCTGTCTTGTTTAAACAATTGTCTCTATGGCAGCGGACTCATAACAATTTAAATTCATTATTCTGTTTTGTTTGTTCTGCTATTTTGAGATCTGTAGCCTATTTTCCTCATTTCTATTCAATTTGCATACATCATGGAAACAGTGTGTGTAGAGTGTGTTGTTTACTGACGTAAGTATTACAGGTTACAACTCTGAGGCTGCTTTTGTACAAAGGCAGCTACAGAGAGGAGGACTTTTATCTGAGTAAAACACAGAGGGTGGTTTTTTTTTTTGCTGCATTTGTGTGGAGTTTGTGTCTTGTGTACAGTTTGTTCCGCTTGAGCTAAATGAAGTGATATTTGAAGGGGGATTAAGTATCAGCCAGCGTGCAGATTCATAAACAGCTATCATCTTGATCCCCGGCTCGCGGACCCCTTTATCTTTGTCATTATTAGTGTCTCTGTGTTGCTGTCTATTTCTCCCACAATCCCTCCGTAATAATCTCAATTTAGAGCCTTTTCTCTGACCTCAGCAGTAGCTAACTCATTTTAAAGCCCAAGATTACACAACTGCCCTTCTCTGTATCTCAACCTCTTCATCTCTCACTCTCAAGCTCTCTTTTCACTAATCCAAGTATCTTATCTCTCAGCTTGGACTGTCTCCCAACTGTCCACCTAATTCTTTCCCTCTCACTGTCTTTCTCTTCCCACTTGGACCCCCCTCCCCCTTGCTTCCTTGACCTCAGGCTCTTTACATCCTAACCCTCTTTTTTTTTTTTTTTACTTTTAGGGCTTCAGATTGAGTTTATTGTTATGACAGGCGATCATCAACAGAAGCTACAAAGCGTAATGGGCGCATGCACGCAGCCTCACATGCACGCTAGCCTCTGTGGTTCAGCATAAAGGCATGCAGGCAGCGCACACACACACACACACATGCACACACACACACACACACACACACACACACACACACACACACACACACACACACAC
>JAPZDV010000004.1:4773249-4800580 GCA_029814665.1 Acanthurus lineatus | reverse complement strand
CACACACACACCCCCACACACACACACACACACACACACACACACACACACACACACACACACACACACACACACACAGAGTCTCTTTCACAGCTGAATAAGCATTCAGTGTGCCCCGTTCTCTCTGTCTGTAAAGAAAGAGAGAGGAGAAAAAAAGTGGCCGGCTCAGACCTCAGCAGATAGAAACTAATGACTGTCTGATTAATTCATTAGCTTGACATTTCATTGCCTGGCTGCTGGAGTCATAGCTGTTTACTTTTTTATTATAGACCAACCCCATGTACACACTGTGATCTTGACACGCTGGCTTTCTCTCCCTCTCTCTCTCCCCCTCTCTCTCTCGTTCTCAATTTTTTTTTTCTATTTGTCTCCACAGCCTAAGAAATAATAGCAAAAATGATGGTGTTTTGAGCCGGCCAAAGCAAGATGATACTGTCCCGCAGTGCTCTTTGGCTGGCTCTCCAAGTCTAGTTTTTTCTCATTTCCATCAAACCCTTTGTCTCATTGACAGTATCTGGTCCCAGCTGGCCAACTGATCTTGAGGCAAAGACTTTAGAAGCCTTATTTGAGTGAGGACAAGTTAAATCAGTACCTATGCTCTCTCAGGCTTTTTGTGAATTTAGAATGAGCCACTGGCTAATTAGCAATTAGCTGACCAGTTAATTCTATCTTTAGTCAAACCTGTAAAACAAAGTATGCTTCAGAGTCCACTGGTCAGCCAAGGAGTTTGAAGAGAGAGATGAAAGACCAGCCGGCTGTCAGACAGGCTTTCCATCGCTGGGTTAGCTAACTTGCCGCAATACAACGGGTAAAGCAAATGGATTTTATGAGTCAAAAAAATGAAAGAGTGCAGCAAAGAGAGATATCCTAAATGAGAACAGTCACCTGTGGGGAGTGATAAGAGTTGGCAGATGGATAGAGTGATAAATGGACAGATGGGTAGTCAGATAGATAGAAAAGACTGATTTTCTGAGATGGAGAGGTTGGGAGAGAGATGATGGGCTGATGGGCTCAAGCGATATGGTGGAAGACAGGCGAAACTTTCTCTCTTTTTAAGACTTGCTGTTGTCTTTCGGGTTTGTTTCGCCTATCAGTCAGCCTCCCTCCTCTCTTTCCCCCCTTCCTCGTTTTGGCCTCTTGTCTGCCACCATAACTCTCCAACCTTCCCCCCCCACCCCTTCCCCCCCTTCATCCCCCCTTCTCTCGCTGTCTTCGTCTCAGCCACCACTGCACTCACGGGATATTTTTAATAGAATTAGGCTGCTCTTGTTATCAGTGGAGCGCGTAGCCACAGAGTGAGGCGAGATTGAAACAGCGATTTCCAATTTGAGATTGTGTAACACACATCTCCCTGTGCCCAGATAGCATCAACGAATCACCGCCACCATCTCTCTCACTCACTTTGTCCCTCTTTGCCTCACTCCCCCCCCTCCTCCCACCCTTTTTCAGACAGCTCTTGCCGGATATTTTAGCCTTGCTCGGGCCTTCCGCACATGCAAGACTAACATCTAAATGCATACATGCTCTCTTCTCTGTCGCTCTGGATTCACTGGCTTCTCTTGACAGTTTATCTCCTTGTCTCTTTTGCTCTCATCCGAGGCGCTCACAGAACACATCTCTCTTTCTCCTCCCAAGCCCTGTCCTCAGACTCACTTAGTACCTCCAAATGTGGCTCCGCTTTTGCTCTTTTCTTTCCCTTTTTTATTTTTTTTAGCAGTTTGCGCTCGTGTCTTTCCCACTCCTCCCACACTTGTTCGTTCCTCATACCTCCAACTCTCCATTCCCTTTCTCTCCTCTCCTGTTATTTCACATCTCTCCTCCCACACTGCCTCGTCTTCCTCCGCCCGCCTTCACCAAATTCTGCCTCCCCTTCTTTTTTCATCTTGTCTGGTGTCACTCTGTCTATCCCCCATGAATATTTCTCCTCCCTTCATCCTTCATCCTCTGCTCCCTCTCCTCATCCTCCCCTTCTCTGCTGCCTTAAGGCGTTGGATCCCTTTGACTTGTCTTGTCAGGTCTTTGGATTCCTGTCTCACCTCTAGAGATATATAGTGTGTGTGCTCATGCAGTACAGTCCTCATTGCTCGTGGCCGTGTGTATGTTTCGTACGAGCCTTTGTTTGAGAGGAGAGATTGACGCCTCTGCTATCTAAGAATGTGTGTGTGTGTGTGTGTCCGGCAAGAGTTCTCATGGCCAGAGGGTCTTTTCTCTTTGCCACAGAGCCACAACTCCACCGTTTGAAAAACCTGTCTTAGTACGCAGGCCTCTTTTAATATCCTCATCCATTAGCAATGCCAGCTAAGCAACCTTGATTCTCCCACTCCATTTGAAAAAGTTTATTCCTCCTCATGCCAACATTTCTCTCATCACAATAATTGCCAACTCCACAATGTGTGAACGTTTCCTATTACACACCCTCTTAGCCTCTGTATGGCATTTAGTGTTAGGGTGCTTACTACATAGTACACATTACTTGTTTCTTTTTAAAAAGCTAACTACTATTAAACTACTTGGGGTGTTACTTTAGTGCAAAATTGCCTGAGACACATTGTCAAATAAATGCAGATTAATCAGTGTTTAACTTTGCATATGGCCACATATCAGCATAAATAAGATCTTTCTTTTTTTGCTCTCTGATAAAAGAAACACCACAAAGCCAACAACAAAGTTTGTGAAAACCAGCCCAAAGAAAACTTCACAGAAAATCACAGTGGCAAGAACGGGGCCAGACTGCAAGGAGAATGAATTCAGCACTAGCTGTGGGCTATTGTTCTGCCTCAAATTAAAACTATATGACTGTATAAAAGGGTTGACTTTCGTAACACAGTGTAATTTAATTGCCCCAAAGTAATGTAGCGTTACATGAAATAGTACTGTATGTGAGATTTGCCTTCCTTAAACCCTTAGATCAGCAGTCCCCAACCAGCGGGCTGCGGACTGGTACTGGTCCATTTGTCATGTGGTTCTGGGCCGCACAGAAAAAAATAAATACATATTTTATTGATGATCAGAGTCTGAAAAATGTTTTATTTTGAAAATAACCAGATTCTCTCCCAATTACATCCGTCTGTGCCTCTTGACACAGGTTAAGACAGGTCAAGACACTCGCCTAAATCACTGGTATGTTACCTCAGTTAAGCTCTCAAGCTAGCAAAAATGAGTAACGTAATGGGTGATGACTCAACGTAATGGTGAATTGTATTTTTATGCACTTATATTTGTTTTTATGCTGGTCGTATCATTTTATTTCGACATATTTATCCCCCACACCTTAAAGGCTGGTCCGTGAAAATATTGCCTTACATGAAACTGGTCCGTGGCGTAGAAAAGGTTGGGGACCGCTGCCTTAGATGGTGACAGGCTTGATAAAAATGGACCAGTCACACTCAAGCAATCCTTCTTGAGCTGCTCCCTCTTAAAACATGGCAGAAAGGCAAGGCATTCTTTTTAAAAAAAAAAGCTCTAGGAGATGAAAGAGACCAATACAGTGTCTTTCTTCACATACCGCCACATAATGAATATATTCAACCTTTCAAACAGAACAAAAGCATTGAAGAGCCAGCAGGCCAACTAGACAGATGACTACAGCAGGAGAGACGACAGGCAGAAAGGACAACAGAGCTCGCCTGCAGACACAGCTGGCCATGGTGAGGAGAAACAAAGACCTGGCCAAGCATCCAGAGAAGATTAGGACACAGTGCTATAACTAAAACAACAATTAGGGAGTGGCACGAGGGAGTTTGGATGAATCCAAAGCCCAGGATAGAGCAGTGACACAACAATTAGAAACATCAATGAAATAACTGAATTTAAAACACTAACACTTTAAAGTACTGCGTTACAGCGAAATGTAAGGACTTTAATGTGTAACCCAATGCTAATGGTGATAAATGTAAAATTTGACCATTTCATGACCATTGCTTTGACCCCTTCACTAAGAAATAGTGTATTTTCTTGTCCTCCACGTTCTGCTTGCTCTCCTTTTGTAAATGGAATTAACTTGAAAATCTTGGTGGACTTTCGTTGTAACTTTTAGTCTTTGGCAGGAAGTGCAAAATTACAATGGAACAGAAGGACAGGTCTTAGGTCTGTGATCTCAAACAACTGTATACATAAAACAATGCACATGGGCAGAAAGCCCACTCAGGCTTTTTGAATTATTCAAATTTTCAACTATGGGTTAACAGTTCAAAGACACGCAATGGAAAGTTTGAAACAAACTTCTATAATGTAGGCATGGGCATACTTTATACACCCACATGCATGCTCAGATGTAAATGTGCACATGCGGCTACGGACAAACAATGAAAGTGGTTTCCTTTCTTAATTTGCTCAGCTATACTTGAAGCAGCATGTGCTGAAGGCTATAGTTGGATATACTTTCATGGCTGGAAAAGTCCCCTAAAGCTTATTACCAGCGGATAATAAGAAGTGAAAACAGTGTTTTTAATGTCAGCTGTCAAACGCCCACATGCACCTACACAAGGCTGTTTGCCTCTTGTGAGCTACAGTATGGAAAAGCTCTGGTTCTGGTGCAGATTTCACTTCTGAACTGGTCCATGTGTTTAGGGAAACAAGTCCTGCTTTGAGATGAAAGCGTTTTTATTTTACTTGATTGCACTGGGACGTGCAGTGGCTAATGTAACTTTTTACCCCTAAGATAGCTGGAGGCGTTTCATAAAGTGAAGGAGAGTTGAAAAAGGTGTGATGTGGTTTAGGGCTAAAAAAAAAAAAAAAAAATGATGCCTTAATCTTTGCTTCCTCCAAAATTACTGCACCTTTATGTTTCTGACTCTGTGTGTGTGTGTGCATGTATATGCCTGCATTACAAAGAGATTCAAAGTCATTCCAAAGAGGGCAAATCCCAATGGATTCTTTATTTCTTTCAACACATGCAGAGACTATTTTTCAAAGGTCCTATATGTGACATTTTAGCACCAATTTCGGCACAGTTCCTCAAAAGTCTGCATCAGATCATTTCATACAATTGTAGGTAATACATCACAGTATATAGCACAGGCTTTAAAATGTGCATATGCCTCATGATATAGGGCCCTCGTTTTCACTCAGGCAGCAGGGTTCATCTCCCTGTATGGGAACAGTTTAAAGTCTATCAATCAACATACAAATCAGCTATGCACTCCTATATTTACATAGAGCAGTTTAAACCAGACATCATTCTGTATATCATACTAATGTGACCTTTACTTAACTGAAACGTTGGTAAATTTGGTTGAGAGCCTAAGAAAAACTTAGTCAGTGAAGTTAACCTTAAGATTTTTTAACAAACGATTAAATTAATTCAATTGTTTTTTTGTTGTTTGTTTCAAAAACAACAAATCATGAATGACGTTACATGTAAAGTTCAATAATTTTTTGGGCTTCCCCTGAAAAATAGATGACTGGACCTTCCAACAGTTGAATGACAGATGAGTTTCTCCTTTGTTCTACCTGCAGCATTTTAATGTAAGTAGAACAAAAACAGGAGCAGCAGTATCCCAAAATGACCACAAACCACAAAACTAACTGTGATGGAAGCTGAGGGTGACACTGGCACTGGACAGTGTGAACATGGCTGCTCTGACACTCTGTTGTGTCGATGATAACTGTCGGTGAACTCTTTAAACCAGATGGTGGTTTAACCTCTTCTACTGCTGTTCACTGTGATTTACTCTTTAGTTTATGGGCAGGGGGGACACCCAAAGATTTGCTAGGACATTATATCTGAACTATGAGGAGGGAACACACTTTTACTTTTTCTGACTGTGTGGAAATCTGATGTTTTTATATCCAAATGACGAAGGAAGGCATTTAAACTTGAGGTGGGTTACAACACGAGGCTCAAACAGTTTGAGACAGGAGTTAAATGTGGCCTTGAAACAAAAAAAGAGGAACTAATAGTTGAATGTTCACATTGAAAAATCAAAACTGATTCGACTGCAAACCCCTCCCCCCTCTGTGTTGGCTACAACTCAAACATTTTGAGTAATGCTTTATTTTAAAATTACTTTGTAGTGTTGTGAGAAATCAATATTCATCTGGTGTCTGTGCATTAATGCTGCATTGTTGGCAGAGTGGAAAGAAGGGGAAAAAAAACTCCTGCAGTTTCAATCTTAGAGTCAAACCATTTAAATAGCCAGAATTACTTTCTTTTCAGTGTCACCTTTTTGGAACAGCTTGTTAACAAGTGAAGGCAGATCTTAACAAACAGCTAAAGCTGCTTTAGACTTCTTTTACTGTTAATGATGGACCTTAATTAGATAGAACTGCCAACAGTGTCAGCTTCTCAGCTATATTTGCGATCTGACGTTCTTTTCAGGATAGGACACTTAATGTGAATGTTTACACTCATGGCGTTTAAGCACATATTCACATTAATACACTGATGTGAGCTGTTTAGTTGCATGTGATGAGCCTCTGAAGGGAGTGATTTGATTACACCAGTTGTTTATTCCTGGATATCGTACCCTCCACCTCTCTGTCTCTCCTCTCTCCTCTCCCACCTCGACAATCCATTGCCCTCTGAAAGTGACACTTTAAAAGGTTGATAGCTCTTTGGCTGAGTCTCAGAGCGTCAGATCGATGGCTGGCGGAGAGTGGCGTCGAGGTACTGCATGTGCCTCGTGTCTCCAGACACGAGAGTTGAAGTCGACACACCGGGTGAAGACGCTTTTTGATTTGTTGACCACCACATGATCCTCAGGTCCCAGCAGACAGAAAATGGATGATCCGAGGCATTATTCAGCTTTTTTTCAGTTGTTGTTTTGAAAGCAGCCAGGGCCGTTTTGTTTAGTGAGGGAGAGACAGCTTGGTTTATTTAGAAAAATGGACATGTACTGTATACACAGAGAGAAAACAGGAAAAAAAAGACTCATAAAAATTTGTAGCTCCTGAAATGTACTCTGTTTAATTATATAGGACAATGTTTATAGCTGAAAAGAACACATCTTTTTTTTTTTTTGCTTAAAAAGTTCCCCCTTCACCATTCTTTCCCCTGCTGTTTCTTATTGCTATAAAATCCTTCCCTGAAGCATTATTTTGCAATCAGAGTGCTCATTCTGGCTCCTATAATTACTCTACCTCTTCTGTTCAGCTCACTGCTCCTGAACAAAGTAGCAGTGAAAATTGAACCCATTTTTATTTTGACAATGGTTGCTGAGGTGTGCAGCTGATTGTGAAGAGCTGAAGATGAGGCAGACACGCGGTGAACTCTGGCTGTGCTCATCCCACAGCCCATGTGTCTCTAACCAACCCTGTGGTTACCAGTGATCTATCCACAACACCTGGCTCCAATTCAGCTCCTGCTGAACCCCCCAGAGAAGGAACTCCAGCCCGGCTCTGCTGCTTCCCTTCCCAAAGCAGCCAGGGCTTGGCCTCTGCATGCAGCCAGCCTGGCCTTAGGGTTGCAGAACATGGATGGATAACTATCCAGGGGTAAAGCCCACCTTGGGGTGCAACGAGCATGGGATGCATGGGAAACGGGTAGCAAAGGCCCCCTGCAGGTATGGAAAAGGGAGCGTAGCCAGAGAAGTCAGCCAAGCCTGTTTCCACACGGCTGCATACACCCCAGGGCCTGTCACACGATCAAACTGTGGAATCGGGGACAAGAAGTAGGGAGAGTATAAAAACACACACACATTTCCCCATTAGAGACACAATGTCCTCAACTCTACAACTTTATATGCACATTCACATGTAGCGTAACACCCTAAGTGTAACATGGCACAGCTCGGATCAGGATGTATAAAGTATGAACAGTATAAATATTCATCAGTCGGTGAGCGGCAGTGTGGAGGAGAGGCACTGAAGGATCTCAGAGGGGAAACTGAGATTTTCATTTTTATATTCATACCACTATGAAGCGGATATTATTGTGTCAGAACTTGCTCCTCTACAGTTAGAATTGTCACCCCTGTAACTATAGGTTAAATCTATAACCACCTCTCGTCATGAGGACTCTTTTCTGGACTCGTAGAAACCAGACTGGTGGCCTTTTGAAGCCACTTTTTTGCTCTCTGTTTCTTAAAGGCCCACAAAGGGAAATTCAGGCTTTTAGTCCACTTTCAAACAGCCGGATGATACTCCATCTCCTGCCGCCGACTCTCCGCAGGCGTTGGATTGCGACCCAGCATGCCGGGCCTCTGGGCCTCTCCTCTCTTCTCCTTCCTCTGAGCGTGCTCTCCCCGTATCTCTTCATCTTCCTGAGTCTTTATCGCAAAAACACAGCACACCACATTTTAATCATGCCCCCGAATAGGAGACACTTTTCCAATTAATGGAACTGCCGTTGTGATGCACTGTGACTCTGTGAAGCCGCAATGCGCAATCGGCCCAATAAGCCACTGCCGCTGCTTGATGTACGGCCGCCTCCCAAGTTTTGAATGCGAACAAGATTATTTTTGAAATGGAGAAACCCATCGTGAATAAAAGACTATTGACAAGGCAGCAAAGAGGGGAACGTGAATGAGTAATGCACCTGTGATGCTGCTGAGCGGCCAGCAGTGGAGTTTGTGTCTGTGGTTGTGCTGGGTAGCTCTGTTGCATAAATATATGGACCTGCATGAATGTGAAGCAGGGTATTTCTATAAAAGAGCATGCACACTCGACAAAAAAATCTGCCCGGGATAAAAAAAATAAAGGGTCAGATGCTGTTGTCGTAACACAGGATTGTGTCATCTAAAATCTGAATCTATTAATAGGTCATTCAGTCAGTGACACAGGGGACATCCTCTGTTATCCCGACTGGGCAGCCTTTGAGTTATTCCCATCAAGCGAATGACTTTAAAGGGGCTTTTGATTTCCAATGCCTGGCACCATAAACAGTGAAAGGAAGTTTAGCGATAAATGGAAGCGTTGCAGAGTTTCACTTGCTTCCGTATTGGCACTTTATTTCAGGGATATATATTTCTCAGTGTGTATTTATAACTCTGGGCTCATTCCAGCTTCGACAGGGACCTATCACTTTTCCCAGAGAAGCATCCCACAAACACACAGCGGTGGTGGAGAGAGACAAACTGTTGTGTGAGTGCGATTATATTTGGGTGAGAAGACATAGTATACGCTCTGAGTCATTTGTACTCGAGTGCAAACGTGTGTGTGCATCGTTGTAAAGAGGGGCATTCAGTTTAAGCCGCTTGTGGAGGCTTCTGCACACCAACGGCAGCGGAACATTCAAATGGCAGTCACCCTCACGCTGCAGCTCTTTATGCAACTTGTGCACCGCACAGCTTGCCTCCTTGTGGCTTCATATATTAACTTGCCCTCCCACTCCATCAATCAGCTTGACACCAATCAGCGTGAATCCGCTATGCGTAACATGTTTATGAAACGAAATAATTTCATATTGCCTCACTAGTCTCAGAAATACGATGAGCATTTTATACCTGGCAAACTGCTATGAGCAGAATTAAGAGGGAAATGGCTTCTCTCCGGCGCTGACAGGGAAGGTTGAATGGGCGTATTAAGCTGAGGTAATTGAATGTAGAAGTAACAGTGCACAGTTTAGCGCGGGGATTAACCCTTGCACTCACTGCACTCTCGACCAAGCTGCGGTGAAGAGGCAGGTGAAGTTTGGCTACTGTACGGCTCCGTCTTGATGGGAGTTTTTGTGCTGGTCTGGAAATATTTAGAGTTTGGGGCCTGTGAGACCGCCATAGTTCAACTCAGTTCATTGCTATTTATCATGAGTGACATGTGGGAAGTGAAAAAACTCAACACCTTTCTGTGTGAGCAATGGAGCTGTCTTATTACCCAGTTAGGAAACCAACTGGGTGCTTACTAGAGTTCTTTTTCTGTGAGAGACAGAAACAACCACTGGCAATTCAATCTTTATTTCTTTTTAGCTTATTTCACTCTTCTATGGAGATTTCATTAGTTTGAAGAAATCAGACGGCAGAGAAGAGATGTGAAAAAAAAGGAAAAATAAAAAATGTAGATTGGGACTTTAATCTTGACTTGTCTGTGATGATACAGCATGTTGACATTTCAGTCGAACTTGGAACTCATTTTGCAACCGTTTTTTTATTAGAACATCGAATCTGCTACGAGCTTATCATGCTAAGGTCAGGATCTTTTCAGTATTCTACAAACATTTCAACTCTTGATCCCTTTTTTTCTTGTCTCCAAAGCTTTGTGAGCTTAATGGTGGCATGTGGCTCCGTAAAGGTCATGAGGGTGGGGGGGACTGGGGGGGAAAGGCATTTGTGAATTGTCGTCCTGATGTAGATGTTAGAAACTGCCATATATTTAGCCAGTAATTGGCTTCAGGGCATAATAAAGAGGAAGGTGGAGACCGCCTGAGCTAAGCCTAACTAGTGGAGGGAAGAGAGTATACACAGCAAGCCAAGGTCAAATGAAATGCATGAGAACTCACATTTACACACTGCGAGGCTAATATTTGAGACGACAAGACTGAAATAGCAAAGGTAGGGGAGGGAAGTGAGAAGAGATGAGGATGTGAATGAAAACAGAAGTTAAAAGTACTCTAATTGCTCCGAAGAGAATTCGTCTTAAACACGAGCAATACATAAAGTAAAATCAACATGATTAGAGGTAGGAAGAGGAGCAGAGAAGAGTAGAAGGAGCCTGGAAAAGTGGATGGAGGCACAGTGGGATGGAAAGAGATAAGGCAAGACAAAGAGAGAGAGAGTAAGAGAGTAAGAGGACTACCATGTCTCCATTTCCACAGAACCACAAACCGAGCTAGTTTCCACCAATTACATTGATGTCAGCGTGCGTCCTGGATTCAAAATGCATCAACAGCCTGGAGGGGCCTTCACTCTCCTGGTACACGCTCAACATCTCTCCCTTCCTGCCACTCCAGCATCCACACAAACAACCACACACACACACACACACACACACATCCACCCACGTGCACAGACGCTGTGTATGCACGTATCACACTCGCGCATAATAATCTCATCACTCCTTCTAGCTTTGTCTCTCTTTGTCACCCACACACATTCACTCACACACCCACCTAACAACCAGCCAACACATTCCCACCATGGATCCACTAACATACATACATACACACGCACTCGCACGCACACGCATGGAGGCACACACAAATCTCCTCTGTCACTTCCCTCCACTGTCGTCCAATTCCATTTCTCTGACTCTCTTCTCCCCAGGCTCTTCATCTATCCATCCACCCCCTACTTGTCTCATTCAGTCTGCATGCACATACACACACACACACACATGCACACACCACTGCCTATTGTGCGCGTGTGCCCTTCTCTGCTCTCAGATGATTGTAATAAAGCCGGTGATTGCTGGAGATGGAGATGAGGGATGGCACCTATTGATGATCGTGCTTGTGACAGCCTGGCAGCAAACTAGACCGGGGCCTTCATTATTAGTGGTAACAATAACAGCAACACTCGGGCCTTAATTGAATGAAAAAGGCCTCTGGCTGCCCGGCTTACGATCTGGAGGTGGGTGAGAGAGGATGGACAGAAACAAAGGATGTACAGGAGATGGGAGTCATGATGAGGTAGAAAAATGATGAAAGAGACGCAGAAAAAGGAGAGAGAGGAAAATAAAAGCCAGTGGATGCATGCAGTCCATGCTGTGGATGCTTGGAGAGAGCGAGACAGAGGAGGAGGGAAAAAAAGGAAGGTATGAGGTGAAGTGGAAAGTGTGAAAGGCAGAGGACCAGAGAGTGCTCTGGAAGGAGTGTGACGAGATGCGAGAGAGAAGCGTGGACAATTAGGACATTTTTATTGCGTTGAGAGGTGAATAAATAATTGACAACATTCTGTTTGAGCAGGGAAGAGGAGAAAAATAAGGGTTATAATGCAGTGTGGGACTGCCATGAGAGGAGAGGGAAGCATGAAGAGGGAAAGATGGACACAAAGAGAAAATATGACCATGATTTTGAAGCTTTGGTGCACTCACATTAAAAAAAACTACATATTTTTTCACTTTGTCATATAGGTAGTTTTAACTTCATGTGTGTCGGTTTGAAATGGTTTGTGTGGCGAGTCTGTGAGCTTCACATTCATATTAGCAAACAAAAGAAGACTGAAGGAGAACTGTATGTCAGCACAGGCTTCTTCAAGCACAGCTGAAATGGAAATGGCAGCCACAAGGTACATAAAAACCTGCATGAAGTTAAGAACTGATGAAGGGTAACTCAGCTTACCCTTCACTGTGTGTCCATATTGCTGTGACATCAGTTGTGTTTATGTCAGCAAACTATGGTAAATAGATCTTGATCGGATTTCCGACTTGGAATTCGGATCTCAGTGACCATTCCATCGCATTGTTGTTTGCCTGAGGTTGCTTTTTTCCCTGTTCCAAGTACAAAAGATTGCAACACAAGCCCACACAATCCATTTAAAATAAGTACTTGTAGCTCTACATATTTCAAAATTGTCTGCAAACCACATCTGTTTCATGAAGGGTCAAAAGTGGATGGTACAACTCAGCTTCCTGAATTTTTAAATTCCCTAGTCTTATTTTCAAGGTCAGCAATGTCCAGACAGCTTTCTATTAGTCAACCGAGAAACTCGTGTGTCAAAGTCTCGCTCCGGGTGGATAATTTGTGCAGATTTACTTTGTCCTCATGAGCGACTCCACTGATTGCGGCAAATCCACAGACGTAAAGTGATTATGATTTTGGTGTGACGGGGCCTTTACTCAGAATAATCCACAGACCTCATTGGCATCTATTTGAAAAGAGACTATTCATTCCGTAGAAGAAGGTCCAAATAAACAGTAAACGGTAAGGAATGTTGTTCAATCAGACAAGCAAGGACACAATTTCTGGAAAGCCAGTTGTTGAATTTTTCAGTGCTGTCACCAACATATGCCGAAGTCCATTCACCATTCACTCAGTTTATTATAGTGGAGGCAGAAATCTTAAGACCTCAAAAAACAAAACCGAAGGTTTATACAACTCTATCTACTACTAAGGGTTGTAGAAAATTGTTTTTTTGTATCTTGGTGAATTAATCCCTTAAAGGTCAGAAAGCACATCCATCCAAACTCTGGACACATTCTTTTACAAGCAAAACTATAAAGAAAACTTTAAAATGCTATCAGTGTGTGTACCGAGATGAAGGGATGACTATGCATTTATTTGGTGTTTGTGCAAGTGTATCTCTGCATCCGAGGGTGTTTATTTCTCTCTTTATTACCATGAATTTCTGAATCAAAATAAGATGGCAGTCAGTCTGTGCTTTTGCCCTTTATGACAGACGTAAATTAGCAGTGCTGTGGCTCCACATTCAAAGCAGCTAATCAAATTGTCACAGCGCGCCACAAACATGCTAACAACACCATGTGACAGGTCCAGGAATCATGCTAACGACATCATCACTCATGTTAATAACGAAATGTGCTTTTCCGATGCCCTTTCTCTCTCCGCTGGCATTAAAAAGACAAAAAAACTCAGGAAAAAAATCAATTTTTTTGCATCTGCACCTTGTTTCAGCTCCATCGTGGGTGAAGGAATATATTAATCGAGGTCAAATCACGCTCTGCCTTGCATGAAAAAAATATGAAGGAGAGAAGGAAGGAAGGAAATGGAAATGAGGTTGAAGGAAAGAAGAGAGTAAGGGGAAAGGATTCTGATGAAGCAAACTTGGAAAAGAGAAGCCAGAACAGAGGTAAGGGGGTGAATATTGATAAGATAGTGATAACTTTTGGCACTGAAGAATGGGGGAAGAAGAAGAGACTAGCAAACAGACAGACGGGAGCATCGGCCCACACCTGAGGTGGCGTAATGACAGAGGGAAGCTCTCTGGTGGCGACAGCAGCAGCTGCCCTGAATTTTTTAGTTGGCTCCATGGTGAGATGGCTGAGAGACACATGATATGTCTCACCCATGTTCCTCGGAGAGCAGCCTTTCATTAGCCGTCCCCCAGACCCGAGGTAAGAACGGCGGGGAGACGAAGTCAGGAGGAAATAAAAGTCGAAATTGTTTTGCGAGAGGGGACCGAAAGAAAGTTAATATTGAGGAAGTTGTGAGTGTATTTATGGTCCTCTGAAAAATAAAAGCATTCGCTCCTTGCTGTTGGGAGCTGTTATGATGGATCTTGGGTAATGGAGTTTTGATGGATGAGTGGTTTCTGGCCAGGACTGGGGTCTGAGTGCAGGGCTGATACAACTGACTCCACTACATTGATATCTGACCACCAGACATTACTGCATCTCCTGCTTCTAGCGCTTCAACCGCTATGTTTAATTCTCCAGCTAAATTGTTTAGGTATGTAATATTGGATATCCCATAACCTTTTATAAGTGCTATAAAATGACTGGAAAGCCCTCAGAGACAAAACCACTGAGGAACCTCTGAAATCTACTTTCCCTCTGATCTTAAACATTCAGAAAATTCCCTTTTGGCCCCCCTCCTTTAAAGACCGCAATTAGGCGAGGTAAAATGATAATGTTTTCGTCTTTAACGTCCCTTTGGTAAACAGTGCCGTTAGGATCAATTAACCAGCGGCTAATGAGCAAAGTGGGGGTATGCCTCAATATTGCACCATTGTTCATTGGCGATTTTTAATTAATGGGTTTTGAAGTAAAAATCGCAAAAGTTTTTAATTGTTTTTCTTTTCCAGTTGGGGAGGGAGGGGGGGGGGGTGAGATCAGAGTGTTAATTAGAAAGTAGGAGCTTTAAAGTGAGAAGGATTTAGACTTTTAATTAAAGAGGAATTTGATGCGACCAACAGACTGAGTTCAATAGCCACACAATCCTGTTACTCTCTCCTAACCCATCTTCTCTCTATCTGCCTGCCTCTCCCTTCTGTTTTGCAGCCTTCCATCATCTGCCACTCATCTTGCTCTCTCCCCACCCCTGTATGGTGTTGATGTCTCCCTCCTTGCAGGGTGTTGCTATCAGAAGCCGGATTAGGGACTTTGAGAGAGCTCTGCTCTTAAATGGTGAAGATGAGGCCTGGGTGGGGAGGAGAGGGAGAAGGAGGGAGGAGGGCAAGGGGGACGGCTCAGTCACTCCATCGGATTTCCAAGATTGAATTAGTGAGCTTTAGACAAATCAGAGCCCTTTTCGACATGCTCACAATGTTGCGTTCTCCGTTTTTCCTCTTTTCTTCTCCCTTTCACAGCTTCGCCGCCTCCTCCCGCGTCTCCTCACCTCCTCCTCCTCATCTGCTCTCTCTTAATAGCGCATAAGATTGTTTTCATAGCAGTGATAAATTAGACTGAAGTGATTAGCGTGGTGTGAAACATGATTACATACTGTAGCTTTGCTGATTTGTTGAACAGATGCCCTCTACCAGCTAGACTTTGGTAGGTTACAGTGTTAAACTCAGTTTCCCCCACAGCTGGAGATCCCAGCAGACGTTTACAGGTTAATTGCCTTGATTGTGGATATAGCTCCACCATACCGCCGGGGAATGCAACCGCAGTCCATTTGTTATTGCAGTAGCTGTTAGCAATTGTGCACACATTTCACACCTACATGCACCAACTATCTCTCTCTTTCTCTCTCTCTCTCTCTCTCACACACACACACACACACACACACACACACGCACACACACACACACACACACACACACACACACACATACACACGTATTTGCAGCTCAGTCTTTACATAAATAAGGGAGGATTGAAAATACTACCAGCTGGGAAGCAGCAATGACGTGGGATGTTTTGGTTTTGAGTCATGATGCTGTCAGTTTTGACTTCAAAAGTCACTGACAAAGTTGTTAAAATTAGAACATAAGAACACAAATATTGTCAATCATCAGGATTAATGGGCTTGTGGCGAAACTCCCCATCAGCAGCTGTAGGATGTGAGACAAAGTGCTGTTATTTTTCGAGCAGCCACATCAGCAGGGGTGGAATAACATGAAAGAATAATAACTAGAGAAATGGCTGACCTCCTGTTGTCTCACCCCTTCCGCCCGTGTTGCTGTGATTACGCCAATCACTGTCATTAGCATTCCCCGCGATTAATGTGATTTCTCATGCTTTGTTGCATGCATGCTAATGACTAGCACCCAGCTCCCTCTCCCGTTTCAGCTGCACAAACTATCCACGGCTTAATCCAACTCCTCAAGCTGCACTGTATTAATACACGCCTTGCAGCCAGCAAATCCACTCCTGATTAAGGCAACAACCTGACCCAGCATTCATCTACGCCGTAATCAGCCGTTATCCATTTTAGCTCACTGTGCTTCTCATCTCTCATCCATCTCTCTCTTCTCTCTTTAACCCATCTCATTTCTCCCATTTCTCATCCATCCCCCCTCCCTTCCAAAAGGCAGGAAAGAGGAGGAGCTGGGATTACCAAACGCCAATCTCTCCACTCATCCCCGTGTCTTTTTAACTTTGTTGCTTCTCATCACGTGTGTGCTCTCCTTATCTGTTTATCCCACTCCTGCTAATCTTCATTTTTACTCTATCCTACCATCCTTTGCTCTCTGCTTTAATGCCTTTTGTTGCTTTTATCTGACTCTTAACGTCTCCCACTTTCATGTGTTCCTTGGCTTTGCTCAAGGTTTCTCTTCAACATTAAGCACGTACATTGCAAAGTAGATTGAGTGCACAGGAACTGAGAAATACATTTTGGCTAGCAGCTACTTCTGCGTTGAGCATTAAGGTCTCAGAGGACGATTTATAACACAAACAGAAACTGGAATATTTATCTGGAGTAGGGGGACATGTGCAATTGCTCTGAGGAGATTAATATATGCGACAGAGATTATTCCAGCATGTATGTAACAAACAAGCATTGAGCCTGTTCTGTTATAGCTGTAACCTTTGGTTTTAAGTGAAATAAATCAACAACTACATGATGGATTTTCAATACAATTTGATATTGACGTTCAGATCTTTTATAGGATGAACTGTAATAACTTCAGTTCTCTCCTAGCTTTTCATCCAGCACAAATATCAAGACAAACTAAAAAATTTTCCAATACTTTGGTTTTTGATCAAACAACCCTGAGCTTCAGCCTCAGCTCTACTAAGATCTTTGATTACATGCTAAAAGAAGCAAGATGTTGTATTTCACCTGCTTGCTTTGACTTTGCCAGTGTATGTGCATGCAGACGTTAGCATTTAGCATAAAGCACTGTGGTGGCTAAGTGTAGCCTCAGATATAGCATGGCTGCAGACTCAGTCCTGTTTAAAGTAAAACTGCACCAGCTAACAGCTGAGTAATGTTTGTTATTCAGTGGCACTTGAAGTGTTAAGGTCAGCAACGAGAAGCAGTTTTTCCAAGCTTTGCTCTCATTTATCTACTTGAACTGATCTCTTGATGTTCAATATTTCCAGCCTGACCCACCGCTTTTTATTTTTTCCATCCTGAAAGCTCACCCGACACTGGATAGCATTCATCATGATTATGCCGGCTTGATAATGAGAAAAAGTGGAATTAATATTCATTTGTGGCCCAACATCCGCTGGGACTCTAACATGTAAATGGGTGTACTCTCATGTGGCACGTCGCCTTGTGTGGATGAGTCCAATCAAAGAGTGATTCAAAGTGAAATGCGTGGTGTGACATTAACACTTAGCGGGTTAGTCAACCATGCAGCTTTGCAAATATGACCTTTATACTTGCTGAATGTAACCCTGTAGTTATAAGTGAGATCTGGAAGTCAAAATGATGCAGCACTGTAGAGACGATCCAACACGAGGAACATTTGGTGTGCAGGGATGTTTTTTTTTTCCCTCTGCTGCTCTTGCAGCCAAGGCGTTTCACTAATTAAGTGGAAGAATTTTTTTTTGAGTCACAAATGACTTTTATTGGCATAACTGAAAGCAAAAAAAAAATACAACATATTTAGATTTTTAAAAGCTCACCTAATTATACTGGTGGTTGCTCATGCATTCCTTTTGTTGCTGTGCTTCTCCTTTGCTCAGTCTGTACTTTTAAGTAAAACGTTCCACAGGGGGGTTTGAAGTTGAAAAATAACATCAGGTGTGTATTTGACAAAATGAGTGTTTGGCCCCACACAGCTCTGTCATACAGCCTTGTGGAAAATTGAAACACAAAGTTGTACATAATGAGTTTCTACTCATGACATGATTTGGATGTGTTGAATGCTAAAGCAAAGAAGTTGCAGTGAAAAGAGATATTTTTGGATTTGCGGGGCGATGTGCTGAAGGGGGCAGTTTCCACTCCTGGCCTTTAACTTTGCAGTTTATTAATTCCTCTCTGTGGTGCTGTAGCCCATAAACAGTGTACCCTGTTGGTGTTGTTGATGGCTCCAATAAGTGCTTTCTGCGCTCTGAAGGGTAGAGGGGAGTCTGAGTGCATTTGAGTGCAATCAGCAAAACTCATCAAAACGCAAAAACTGAAAAGGTTAAAAATGGAAAGCTGCTTTTGAAAAATGGGACACAGTTAAACATTTAATAAATGGGCACCTTTTAATAGAAAAAAAAAAGATGTGAATTTCTTTTTCTTGCTGAAATGAGTTTGACCCAGGCTGTTAGCGTTTTTCTTCATGACTTCTTCATGTATTGTGTCAGAAAGCAGGTGTTAACATCTGCTTTCCCTCAGAATGTCTGTAATAGACAGCGTGCAGGTAAGGACACGGCTCAGGGTTAACAGGCTGGTCTGCACGCAAAAGTCCCAAGAGCCCTTTGAAGAGAAAGCCAGGAAAAAAAAAAATCTGAGCGTGAGAGGTGGAAATGGAAAGAGATGGCAGAGACACGAGGGTAGAGAGAGAGAATGACCTCTGCAGTTTTGTTGATGACATGAAGCAGAATGAGGGGAGAGATGAGGGAGAAGAGGGGGAGACAAACTGAGCAAGACGGAGGATTAAGAAAGCAGCTGGTGAGGATGATCCAGAGGAGAGCAAGGGGTATGGGGTGGGGGGTGCGAGGAGAAATTAGGAGGTAGAGAGAAGAAGAAGAAGAAGAAGAAGAAGAAGAGGAAGAAGGGGAGGTGCAAGAGATTGATGAGGGAGAGTGAGAAACTAATTCTCACTTCACTCTGGGCTGGAAGATTAAGGAAGATTAGAGAGATAGGGTGAGGGAGGGAGAGAGATGGGGTGATAACTTCTACCACATGCCACATAAAGATCTTTGACTGTCTAATATCAAGAGAAACAGAGAGAGAGAAAGGGGGAGATTATTAAACGGAGTGAGAGGTAAAGAAAAAAAAACAGCAACAGACAGAGTGGATGTGTTGGGAAGGAGTGAAGGGACAGAGAGCTGGAGTGACAAGAGGATGAATAGATAAGGACGGGAGCAAATCAGGCTCAGAGGGGTCCTAATGGTGCTGATCCATGAGCGCGTAAATGTCCCTTATATTAGAGGCCATTCCTACCAGTGTGCAGTAATCCATGCCATGGGAGCACGGATACAAAATCCAGGTCATCTATATACCTCTCCAGCTTTCGCTTTCACTGAGACTTCCCATTGGGATTCATTCTCTTGTACTGTGCAAGTCTGTGTGACGGTATCTTTTACATTCTGTTCTTTTCACTTGCAAAAAAGGGAAACCTATTTTCCATTCCCTGCCACTGACATCTATTTATTCACTCTCTTGACTGTCGGTGCAAAATTTCAACAGACAGCTATAGGCTGCTGTACATTTTTTTTTTAAGGAGGAAGGAATGATGGAATGAAGGCAAAAAAGTGCAAATAGACAGAGATGTGAATATATGTAAAGGTATATACATCTCCACATGCACACACTCACACACTCACAAATTCACACATGACGCCACATGTATGTGTCTGCACACTTGAGCTCATGCCTGCTGCAATGGAAGTTTTTGTGAGAAATGAAGAGGAAAAGAAAGAGAGGGAAAAAGAGAGGGAGAGTGCTGCAGTGGCAGACTCAATCCGTCATGCAGGATTACAGTGTAAGCTTCTCCACGGCCATAGATGTGGTTTTTATGGGAGAAACACAGGGCTTTTCTAAACGCGGCGGCCCCTGCTTTCCCTGCTTCATATTATAGACAATGGGCATTGGGCGGAGGAGGGTGGAGGGGATTCTCCCCCTGCGGTCTTCACTGTCCGATGGCTGCTATCTCCATCCGCGATGCAGAAGAATAAAAAGGGGTTTCCAGGCGACAGGTTGGATGGCGACCTCGGCTCCCACCTCGGTGCCCTCACTCGCCGGAGGTGGGATCATCACTGCACCTACGCTGAGAGAGGGGTGACCTTGGAAGACGACGAGACACTCGCAGCTCTGTTTCTTTTCTGATGCAAGTTGATCTCGCCTGTTTGAGAGGATTTTTCTGCCTGTGTGTGTTTTGCCGTTTTTTGTCTGTGTGTGCTGATAGGCCCCCCCACGATTTCAAAAGAATTTACAGTGCTGGAGCGGTGCCAGAACATCCCAAACATTACACAGCATGAATGCACCCCGCAGAAAAAATTGTCCTGAAAAATATAACACAGCCAAACTTTGATCTCCTACATCGCCCTGCAAAACACCACTGAGACGGGCAAACGCGCCTTGGAAATCTTCCCTCAACATACACCCACAGCTTCGTTGTACTTATTTGAACTAGCAAAGAAGAAGGTCCCAATAATAACAACGCTGCTACAAACATTGTTGGAAAGTAAAAAAGGGAGGATAGTGAACTGCATGCCCACGCAGCAGAGGCTGTCGTTTCTGTTGATGACTGCCCCGCTGAAAAGGAAACAACTGCTGCACTGCCGATGCTTCACTGGATGTTCCACAACATCTTGCTGCACAAAGCACTCACTTTTAATTTCCACATCCTTTATCCGATCCTCACCCAAGGTGGCCCCGCGCTATAACCTGCCAGAGATAGCGACTTAAACACGCCGCAATCTGCTCTGCCTCCCTGAGCTGCTAGAAAATAAACAAAACAACAAACTGACCTAAATAGAGAGAGACAAAAGCGAAATGAATTGTAGATAGCGAGGCGTCATTAGAATTACAAAAATATACTGTCAGATATGGTGCAGAAACAGAAGACCTAGGGAGCATGAAAGTCATACAAAGAGGGGAGGGGGGTTGTATGCTAATGAGGCTGGGACTTAGTGACTTCAACGAAGGGGATTAAAAGCTGTGACAGTGCAGGCTTCCAGTCCCACATGTTCACACAATGTTCAAGCAATGCTGCAGAAGCATGAATGCAGCCGGCGACGATAAGGCGGCAGGACACAACAACATCCTTGGGAGAGATAGTTCAGACAAAACCCAGATAACATGTCAGCGCTGAATTGATGCGAGCCGTGTGTTCTGTTTTTGATTTAGTAGAGCGGCAGATCTGGAACAGAAAGGAACAGGTCTCCGGGGCTCCCTGAGTGGACACCAGAGGACATCAATAAAAATTATAATTCAGTGAATAAATTATATGGATGAACGTTAAATTTTGGTGAATCCATCCATTTGGAAGGTGACCTCTACAGTCTGAGCAACATCTATATGAGACATTACATTGTAGGCTGAAGGTCTGTGAGCTGCAAGCATCTCTGTCAAAGGTTGATTTTCCCTCTCTGACTCTTGCATTTATATGTAACAATTTTAGTCACTTCAAATATAGGCCACTATATAATATAGTTATTACATATTTATGATGGCTTTTAAGTCCCTCTCCAGACACATTTTAAAACATTATAAAATACTCTGATATGATTAATATTTAGTCCAACAGTATTTTACCACATAAAAGTGCATCTACTCTTTAATACCGAAAAATTCTGGACCTGTGATTCAGAGTTCTCTTGCTCCGCCCACCACTGCTGTAGGCTGACTGGTGGGAGAGCATGTGTGCTACCTGGAGGAAACACTGAAGAAAACTCAGCTATAGGCTCCATATTTGAAACTCAGACTGAATCTAAAACAAGTCCAGGGCTCAGATGAGGAGTCTGTTGTGCACCAAATTTAGAAACAAGCAAGTGTATCAGAATGATAAGTGTAGTTAGCATCTTTTTTTTTTTTTGTTTATGTTTTCTTGCTTGTTAGCTTGTAACTGGCAGTGTCTGACAGTGTTTACTGGTTGTGCTTATGCTAACTCTCACTCTCTGTACTGACACATCCACTCCAGAGACTTCAGGCTTCTCTCACTATAATTGCTTTCAAATTTGTGACATAACAAATATTGTCCTTCTTATATTTGAATTTAGGATTTAGGGAAGGTGCACAAACATTTCCCCTTCAAAAGACTTTAAAAGCACCTCTCTAGTGTCAAATTTTGCACAGATACAGGTCAATATAGTCAAAGTTTGAGAGTTTTAGGGAAACAGATTTTCAGAAAAAACACATTTTTCAGTTGAGAGGGATTCTCAGAATTGACTATATTGCTGCAAAATCTGTAAACAATTAAAAAGAATCAATGCCATCAATCATTTTTAACTGTGTTTATTGTCACTTTTGTTTCTTTTTGGCAAATAAAATTCTCGCAGAATACAAGTGTCAGTAGGTGATAAGAGGCTCTAACAGCACAGAAGCATTTAAAAAGAACAGTTACACTTTTTTTTAGTCTTTTGGCAGGTTGCAGTCAGTATTTAGGTGTTTTACCAGCACCAACACTGACAAAGTGAGAGGAAAGCATTATTTACACAATTTTATTATCTGTTTATTACTAAACAAAAAATCTAAATTTCATTTGTAATTACTAATATTATTATAATATTTATTACTAATTTTATTATTAATGCCAGTATATAACATACACCAACATCCCTACCCTAATGTACATTCTTGTGCTGTCCCAACTACTAAGCTAGGATCCAGTGTAATACACTATGCTTTGAAACTGAAGGCTGAGCTGCTGTAATACTTTTCAAAAAACAGCTCTGGTTCAGAGGGAGAAGTGTCTCTAGACAGAAGCTGTTCTTGAGATCTGTTCTTGTCGGTTTTTAGCCATTCTAACGGCGGGGCTCTAAAGATGGCAGTGTCAGTCCGTCAATTGTTTGGTGAGTCAGGGGAAAGGTGGATGGATATCAGACAGTTTGACGATCTGACAAGCACAATATTTTCTGTAGCAATAAATTATCAGCTGATAATAGGAAGTTTATATCATCAAGTATTTATTGACTACAATCAAAGTATGACAAAGAGAGCTGATAAGACACATCTAGCTTGCTTCCATTAATTTAACGAGCACAACACACACTCTCAGAAAATTTGTCTTCTTTGTAGTTATTTAGAGCCTGTGTCAAATACACTCACTGGTATACAAAAAATCCATGTTACCCCATTAAGGTAGTACCTTTAAATCTAAATTAAACACTTCTCAGATTCAATCATCTCTCAGGTACACTGCAACTTAACACACACCCTTTTATCATCAAAATGTTACCCACCTGTTTTTGTATTTAGCCCCACCAGGGAGCAGAAGCTGAAACCAAAACCCCGAACACCTGTGGAGAACACATTCAGGCAAAGTTTTAAGTGCACAGCAGAGGTTCTTTGATTCTGTCAGATGGCCTACAAAATTAATGCTGCTTTTTTTAACCTGCTGCCTGCATGGCTGGGTGATAAACACTTAAAAAAAATCCTTAAATGTAAATTAAAGAGGGAATGGGGCAGATTATAGGGAAATCAGGAGTGTCATTATTCACTCTAATTCTCAGCCAGTAGCCTTGATGCTATTCTACAACATGCCTTCTCCACCCTGGCAGTGCATCACATATTACCACCTACAACCTTGGGTGCGCTGTGTTTATTCATCTCTGAAACGACCCTCTCCCACCCGCCTGTGTCCTCTTGAAAGGAACAGTGCCTCCTGAAAGGAACACCCTTGAACGGTAAACAGCAGAGGTGAGGGGAGCAGGTGTCATGAATCAAACCTTGGACAAAAACATCTTCAAGTGCCGTGCAGTAAAGGACTAACTTCATAAACCTGATCTATGCTTCGTGGCTTATGGAGGTCAAATATGAGCACGTTCTCAGCTAATACCAAAAAGATCTTTTAGGCATGCAATTTCCTTGCAATCTTTCCCTGACAGCTTGTATAAGAAATTATTTTCTCCTTTCCCTCCTATGCATCTTGATACACACAATCACATGGCCACACAGCTTTTGGGGAGATAAAGTCCATCTGCAATTCCTGAGGACTTTTGCTGAAATGCCAGCCAGTGTGCTGAAAGGATCAGATAGCTTTTTGATGTTACACATGCAGTCAGGCGGAAGAGGAGGAGAGACAGGCTTGATAGACATCAGGTGTAATTTCGGTAACTGCTTTGGCAGCTGATGACTCACCATTCAGAAGACGCAGGCTGAGCACCTACCTAGACAGACATTGGATCAAACCAGATGAGCTGCCTGACACAAAAACATCCCCTGACCTTTGTGCATGAAGATCATCGAAGCTGATCAGCTCCCCAGCTTCTCTGCGGAAACATTACATGGGCCTAAATGTAGAGAGATGTCAAATATTTTTACAGTTCAGTAAGATAATAATACTGTTGTTGGCCATTTCATGTAGTCAGAAGCGGGATAATTCACCATGAAAAGAATGTTAACTCTTGTGTTTTTTGTGTTAAAAAAGACCACCTTAGCACCAGTGTTCATAAGTCATAGAAAATAAATGTTCTTTTAACTTGACTGCATTTAAGATTATATCAAGTTTACTGTTGTATACTGTAAATACATTGTGTTTAAAAGAGATACAATCATATCTTATTTAAAGTTAGGAAGATATTTTCTGGAAAGGACATTTCTAGATGGCCATACTTGATTCTCTATGCGTATTTTCCCCTTCACAGTTTTAAGAGAATGTCATATCAGCTTATGTTTTATTGTTGTTTCTCAGCTGTTTCAGCTAATTTAAAAATGAAAATGAGACTGAGGTAATGACTCATGGCAGGGACGCACAGGTATGTGTTTATGATTTGCATGTCCCAACCGTTAAATCGAAGCTGAACGAGCCCAGTCCCCCTGGAGCAGATAAAATCATACTTGTGGTGTTTGTTGATTGTGCTCATTTTCTTATTATCAGGGTGCTACTTGTCGTTCTTATGAAGAATTTTTAAAACATGTTTGAATATTACATTTGCTGTTAAATAATAACAATAACTGTTGAATTCACAGAGTAGGAGAATCCCCAACCTTTTGGTTGAGAGACTTGGATACAGACCTTGTATGTGTATCAGGTGTTGATTTAATGTGACCAAAACACATTAAATACAGCTTTAGTGCCACAGTAATCATTATGCAGTGGGCATTATGCTTTCCTACATATAAAATGGTCCAATGAGTTCCTCACAATGAGGCATGGATGTTACATTTGCAACCTTGTCTCCTAGTAATAATATTTTAGGTCAGCAAATATGCAACAGTGAATATATTTTCTTGTGTTCAGTATTAAACCCTTTCATGTTGATGTCTAGGTACTTGCAGCAATGGGCTAAGGTTAGGTCATGGTTTAATACAGAAAAGGCAAAGACGGGATTTACAAGGCATCCTTCAGATTTGGGTTTCAAAGTCTGGCACTTGTCATGGCTTCACCAAGGCCGTCATCTTGCAACTCTGGTGCAGTAGATAAATTTAGTGCCGCATTTGCTCAAAATAAGGTTTCTGATTAAAATGAATCAGGCAGAATTTATATTTGTCAGCACAACTTAATTTAGTATTATGACATGTAATTTCAAGGGAAAAGGGTCAGGAAAAGGGGTGCAAAGGTATCCTATCTTTAAGTACTCTGATATCAGGTATCAGAAGAAAAAGTGTTAGATTGCTGCATAAAATAAGAAAATTGCAAAACAATGCAGTGTTCCTTGATTTACAGTTTTTTTCAGTGCTGCTTCACCTCATCTTACCTATATGAAGTTTCACTACCCTCATGTTATGCTGACAAAGTTTAGTGTTCTTTGCCTTCGCCTCCATCTCCACCTGCTCATCCAAATTTTGATTTTTTTCTCTGTTTCTTTGCCTTTTCTCGCACAAGCTGCAGTTTCATTTAAAAGTTTTAAAGGATTGAGGCAATGAGTGTCCATTTCTGTGTTAGTATTGGAACAAGTGTTCACATTTTCTGGACTTCTGGGGTCTGACTATTGACTGTTATTAATAAAATAGTTGTCTGTGTTGGAGATGGTGTCTAATCAAATCAAGTATTATTGCCTGTTCTCAGCCTCTTTGCCACTGTAATAAAAAAAGGATAATTTACAGTAAAATTACCTAGCGTGTAGTTAGTTAAATATTTATTAGTATGTCACTTGTTTTACGTGCAAAAATCCTTTCCTATGAATTTTCTTTGTTCTCACCAATAAAAATTCAGATATTTGCATAATTCATGTTTTTAAAAGGCCTGCTAATGAGCAGAAATAAGCAATAAATTACAGGCATTTAGTGTGTCATTGTTGGGATATCAATGCACTCTTTGCAGCACTTTACTTTATGAACAGACAAATCAGAGAACTACTTGAACCTTTGCCAAGCCAGTAAAATATAGGCCACAAATGTTGTCCCTGTCGTGACCTACTGGCACGTCTGCTGGCATTGTGATTCTCTGAACTGTCTCCTGTCAAGATTTATTTGATCTTTATGGCACCCCTCACAGTTTATACACTGTAGCCTAAGAAAAAGTAGCAGCAGAGGAGCTTGTATTTAGGGAATATGCTGGAGGTGGGGCCAGTTACACCAGCTATTTAGTAGTTTAAAGTTACAATATACTTTCTTTAACAGAAGTATTTATTAAGTAGACATTTGTACATCTCATTAAATCAGGTTGCATCACACAGACTTATGCAGAGTCATTAAATATTTAAAACCAATAACTTCCAGTGTAACTGTTGCATGGCTAATTGAGAAACCTAACAAAACGGATGTTAGCCTGCAAATACTGTATGCGTAATGTTAAAAGTTGGCTAAGTGAGAGAAAATATGGTATATGGTTGACTTAGCGCAGTTAAATATGCAAACTGAGAGGATTTTAAATTGCATTTCAAAACAACATCAATAACAAAACAATGGATTGCTCACTCATGTTAGACTGCAACTGCAATGTAACTCTTAATTACTGTAAACTGTTATTCGCTAATACATTTTTAATCAAGTTGTAATAGTTACCCCCACCTTTTAAACAAATCACTAGTTGGAAAATTAAGATGTACTTACAGAAAATTTGAATAGTTTAACAAATAGTTACTGCAGCCTGGTCCTGTATTTTATTGTAAAAATTGTGTTAAAGAGGATTGAACACTCACCATTAATGTTTGCTGTTTACAGTGCTCATGCCCTATTATAAAAGCTGTGTTCTTGCTGGATGTTCAACAAGCCTCTGACTCTTGCCATTTAATGTAACCCCATTGATCTAGCTGAAAGCCTAGCAAATCCAAAGCCCCCTGTCACTGCTCTGTTACACTGAGTCTTTTTAGTCTTAATCTCACCAATAGGCAAACAGCCACCCATAAGAGGACTGAATTTCACAGCTCTTACAACATGAAAAAGTGTAAATTTATTCCACTGTTT